>JANTPZ010000833.1:0-22265 GCA_025593235.1 Vachellia pachyceras | reverse complement strand
GATCAACCCGCAAGAAACTCTCAGCCTCCGGTGGACCCCAGGCTTGGTATTAAGCGCAAGCTTGACTTTGAGGGGGGGAATGAAATGGGAACCGAAGGTTTTTGAGACAGTAGGAGAAGGAAAGGAGGGTTTGGTGAATAGAGTCGCCATGGACGCCATTGAAGGTGGAGACGAAGGCGTCGCCTTAGCAATTGGATCGATTCATGTCGTGCCTATATAAACAAAAGGAAGAAAAGATGCAGTGGAGAAGGGTAAAAGCGGAAGAGTGGGAGGGAAAAAAATATGATTTTTGAAACTTACGATAATGGATACAGCCATACAGGTAAGGTGCTGAGGCGCGAGGAATACAGATTACTTTATGGGACGAAGACACAGATGGAAATCGTAGAAGTGGAGGGAAGAGGGTGGTAATTGCAACGCCTTCAAGAAAATGAACTCGGACATCTTTCCATCTTGGACCAGAACCATACTCTCGAGTCTTGAGTGTTTTTTTCAATGTTTATGATGTTTATATTTAACGGTTTGAAAAACCGTCTTGAAAATACATTTCATCCTAAATATATTTTGGTAGAATGTATATATATTTAAATAAATATTAAATTTAAAGTGTATTTATTCTGTTAAAAAAGAATTTTTTTTGCTTATAATATATTTTAAAAAAATAAATTGTCAAACGTTAGAGTTTGTAAACTAATAAATTTTTGAGTTCAGAATGTATTTTGTATCTTTAAAATGTGTTCCCAGACATTTTGGAATGAGATTAGGAGTTTTAATCCATTTTTATTTTATTTAAAATATTGATGTTTCTCATTTAATAAATATTTATATCATTTATTTAGAAGGTCAAAATTTCTTTTAATCCTTTTCTTTTACATTTTCCGGCAAAAAAAATCCTTTCTTTTGCAAGAAGCTTTGTGAGTAAAGCCCAAGGTTCACTAAGATCACTAATGTGAGATATATGTTCCGTTTGAGAATACAGTAAAGAAGTACTTTTACGTAATTTAAAGTAAATATGTGGTGAAGATTATCTTATTTTACGAAAAAATACTATTGAACGTATGTTTCACTTCTAGATGTGTTGTTCCAAATAAGTCCATGAATTTCCAATCTTATTATGTATGAAGTAATTCTTTTGCAACCATATCATTTGTTGGTCGATTTCAAGTTTTGGTACTTGCCTCATCTTTTATTATATGTCATTTTCAACTGATTCTCGGAATGACCTTTATAATTTTTTTAAAATTTTATCCATATTGACAAGATATTGAGAAGAGAGAGAAATTACGAAGAATCATGTTTAAAATTATTTACATGAATAAAATTAATAAATAAGTATCGATGACTTTCCAAATAACTTATACTGATAGTGTTAAGGATTAAACTATTCTTCCCTATGATATGGTATAGGAAATAGAAGCGTAATTTTTTTACGTCATTTCTATTTGGATTAGCGATAAAAGATACTTTTTCAATATGATTTATAATATATGAGATAAGTATGTGAGGGGAATTTTATCTCAACTTGCATAAACATACTTTTCTAATGACATGAAAAACACACCCATAACTTCTTAAGAAAGATTTAAAGAAAGATGGCAAAAAAGATCACCAAAATACTAAATGAAACTATGCTCTTTTATTGCTACCTCCAGTCTTGAATATAACAATCAATTGTTTTTTAAAAATTAAAAAGTTAAATAAATTATTTAATTATGACATATATTCTGAAATAGTTATATTTATATCTTTAGATTATATATAAATTTATAAGTAGACAAATTAGTTTGGAGGAAAATGATAAATATATCAATTAAATATCTTCTTCAATCTTCCAGAAAAACTCACTTAACTCTTATATTAAGAATTAAAACCAATATACACTTACTCCTCAGTATTAAGATATTTGTGAATTTACTCCTTCAATATATTCTTTAAAGGGAGAATTACCCAGAGACCCCAAGTAAAGGAATGTGTTACAAAATGATTCCAAGAGGTTGTAAATGGTAGCTATTTAACTTGTAAATTGTGCTTCTTGACTTGTCATTAACAACCTCTTGAAACCATTTTGTAACGCATTCCCTTACTTGAGACCTCTGGATAATTTCCCCTTCTTTAAATTGGCTCCTAGTTTGTATCATAACTAAGATAATTTAAATAAGAATGATAATAGTTACTAGGTTTGTCCTTTGTTGGCGTTAGAAAAATATGTTTGGGTAAATTCATCACATATACTTGTTTCATATACTATAAATCATCTTAATAGAAGTAATTTCAATCTTATCCACCAAAGGTGCGGCCTTTTTCAGTGGTTCCATTACCCAGGCAACAGATGGATAGGATCCTATTATTTAATATATTATTGAGTGTCTTACCTCTTTACTGCCAACTTTACGGGTAAAAATAATATAAGCCACCCATTTAAAAACGTGATATATAAATAATTTTACGTAAATCAAAATAAATATATAAAAAAAAATTATTTCATTTTACAGAAAAATATTGTTCAACGTACGTTTGACTTTTGAAAACATTCTAAATAAATTTAAGATGGAGACAGATTACACCAACTCGCAAATAACATTATTGTTCCCGTAAACATAATTAAAGTATAATAATATATTATAAGATACTAAATATAATAATCTATACAACAAATAAATAAGAATAATTCGTGTTTCACAAAAGTATAGGTTGGAATACTACGTGAGATTTTGTATGCCTCGTTTGTTACGCAAAATTCATTTTAATGGATATAGAAATGGATATGGATGTGGATGTGAAAATGGAAATGAGGTTTAAAAGTATGTTTGGTATGTCATGGAAATGAGGAATGATTTTTAGATGAAAAGACCTAAAAGCTCTTCTAATTTTTTTTAACTTTTAAAACTACCTAAATCAAATTAAAAAAATTTTAGAAAAATTTTAAAATGGAATTATCAACATGGAATTGAAAATTCAAACTTTTCATGTGGAAATGAAAATCCATGAGTTTGATGGAATTGGCTTCTATGGAGAAGCCAATTCCATCATACCAAACATGCATGGATATAGAAATCAATTCCATTTTCATATCCATACCTCCAAATTCCATCAAATCAAACGGGCCTTATTAATTGGTCCGAGCGTGAAAACTTTAGAAGTCATTTTCAAAACTTTCTGTGAGTCTTGAATTTTGTTTTGATTTTGACGAGCTTTTAACTCTAGGAAAATTTTAGTCAAATACTTTTAAAGTTTAAAATTTTCAAATCGATAATCCACAAGTCCTAGCGAAACATGTTGTTATTTACTAATGAAGTGTAGTGGTAAATAACTAAAGAACAATGTAGTTAAGAAAACTAATTTGAAAATTTGATATTTTCATGACAGTTCTATGGAATATTTCCTTTTTTTTTCTGTAAAAGTTACTATTATATTACTCACCCAATAACTTGCTTTTTAAGAAACACACAAACGAAGGATAAAACAACGTGCTATCTTACATGATTTAATACATGTTTGGCAATCACGTAGGGAATCATGTTTACGCAAGTTGAGACACATCTACTCTCATGTATTTACCTATGTAAAATCATTCTCCCAATGGATTCCCAAACACACACTTAATGTGTGTGACAAGATCTCTACGATGAAAAAAATATTCCATGTGCAAGGCCATTGCCAATTTTTTTAATGACTAGAGAGATAATGAGTATATGCAACTCACTGGTGGACTTATATGCATCCTAGGGCTGAAGTCGCACCCCTTGACTTTCAAAAAATTAGGCATATATTAGTACTATGTAATTTATTTTACACCCACTCATTTGTTAATTTTGAATCCATTAAATTTTTGTTCAAATTCTTCTCAACAGATATTAAGAATAAGTCTCACTCATCTTCTAAAAAAATAGTTTGCACCCCCTAAATCAGATCCTAAATCCGCCACTAATCCAACTGAAAATGGGAATCAATTTATATATTACGAAATTGACATCTTTAACCTCTATCACATCCTCTCATACCCGAGCTAATCTTGAGTAGTTATATATGATCACGATTAATTTTTCCTTATTCAAATATAGCCTCTTTCATTCTAATTATAAGGTACCATCATAGTACTATAGTTGAAGTCTCATACTATTATTACAATATTACGGTCGAAGTTTTAGGGCTTGTTTGAAAATCCATTTTGAAATTTAGGTTTGGTTTCAAAATCTAGGTTTTAACCCAAAATCTAGGTTTATCCAAGTACAAATTTTTTTCAAAAAGCTATTTTAATTACAAAACCTCAGTTTGAAACATAGGTTTCATCTTTCCTACTTTTTTCCTTCTTTCTCTTTCCTCTTTCCTACTTTTTTTTCTTCTCTTTCCTCTTTTCTACTTTTCATTCTTTCTCTTTCCTCTTTCCTATCCACTTTTTTGCCTCGGAATCCGTAAAAGCTAATATCTTCCCAAATATAAATCACTTTTCAAAACCTATGTTTTGCCTCGGAATCTGTAAAAAGCTATTCTGAAAAGAGTTTCCAAACAAGTCCTTATATTTAAATATAAGGAGATATATTGGCTCTGTTTGGCAAAGCTTCTCAGGAACCCAAAAATATGTTCAACAGTGTTTTTCCGTAAAACGAGATAATCTCCTTCACTTTTTCAAGGGTATAAGTGGAGGCAAATATGTCGAGGCATATTTACATATTTACATAAGTCGAGACATATTTACCACTTTTTCTGGGGTCCGTTTGGCAAAGCGGTGGAGAAGTACTTATGGGCTTATTCACATAAGTCGAGGCAAATATGTGGAGGAGATTGTCTCGTTTTGCGAAAAAACACTGTTGAACGTACTTATGGGTATAAGTGGGGAGTTGCCAAACAAGCCTATATGTGATTGTAACCATGTGGGGTCCACATGCATGAAAATAAGAGGAAGAAGCAATAGACTAATATACTGCCTCACATGTAAACAAGCTCCGTAATCCTTTAAACATTACAATTAAACTTCCCAGCAACGTTACATTTATTTAATATTATCTTGAATTATTAAAAGAAGAGTCATTTGATTTTTTTTAGATTAAGAAATTTAATTAATATGCATATCATTTTCCTTCAGGTTAATTTACCTCATGATTTATAAATTGATATATAATCTAATAACACGTATGAATATTTCAAAAGTTAACAAGTAGGTACGTTAAGGACTAAATACAATATTAGTTCTATTAATTATTTATCTGTAGATAACTTAAAAGTTTAACAATTTTATTTATATATAACTTGAATTTTGAAAAGTTATATATGAATACAGTTTAAAGGGTCATAAAATTGATAATTTGATATATCATCTATATGATCCAGTGTCTGTTTGAGTTAAAATTAAAAGCTATATAAAAAGAATTTTATCATAATTTATGTAAATGTGTTGCTCCGAAATTAAATGTTAATAAGTCGTAATGAATTAGTAGTACTTTGTAAAAGCGACCCGAAACCTGTTGTATGACAGTTGGAACGTGGAACTGCATCATAGTAATAGGGATGTCTTGAGACGCGCTGATATTTTAGCGCGAGGAGCTCACGTGGGGAGATGTACAACTCACACTATTTTGGAGGTGCCACAAAGTTGCAGAGATTACTTTTTAAGTGACCAGATAGCTGGTACGAGACGTAACCCCCATATCAATCTGTAGAACTTTTCAAGCTTAGCTTAACTTTGTAATTCAACAAAAAAAAGCGAACACTGCCTCGTTGACATCTGCAAAATCCAGCAACTGCACCTTCCCTGCTTTCCGTGACCTTTCATTTTCGTGTGATTATTTTGAAAATACTTAACTCTCACTTAAAAATACGTTCAACAGTGTTTTTCAGTAAAATGAGATAATCTCCTCCACATATTTACCTCGACTTGCGTAAAAGTACTTCTCTACGGCTTTCCCAAACGGATCCCGTGATCGTCATTGTTTTTGTTTGGGAACTTCGTTTTCCAATGGTGCACGTAAGTTGAAACAAAACCATCTCAAAATCCGTAAAACCATCTCAAAATCTATAAAAGCCATCTTGAAATCAGCAAAACCATCTAGAAATCTGTAAACTCCTTTCTCCCAACTAAATTTCCAGACACATGCTTTTTTCTAAGAGATAAAAGCCTACCCATCTCGTTCTCTCTTCAATTTTTTTTTTCAACATTGGACGAAGAGGATTGAAGTAATTCTTTTATGGTTAAGTTTTAGAAAAAAAAAGGAAGGGAAAATTGATAGGGAGGGACATGGACGGCAAAATGATTGGTGCTAGCTCCACCATTTTTGTAACTAGCAGAGTGTATGTATAATAAAAAATGGGAGTGAAATAAAATGGGCAAAAGAAATATATGCTTTATTTTATCTCTCTTGGATGAACATAATTTTAATTTAAGCATACACTTACGAAGCCATATTATAAGTGGTCCACAACCTTCGATTTATGGAGGAGCTTAATTTAATGCTATTAAATTACAAATAAAAGGAGTGGTAGATAGATATAGTTAAAAAGATTAATTTTATCCTAAAATTTAAATGATTTTTATACCTAATAAGGGTAAACTTATAATTATATAGTTTTTGCTATCTCACCTCCTTATTTAATATGGATATTCTCCTCTGAATCATGTGTAAGAAGAAGAGAAATAATGTTTATTTAATTCCATTTATAAGTCACATCATTAATTTTTTATATGAATTTACATTTTACCCCTCATTTATTACGTGTTGACTTTACTTTTATATATTACAATGGATATTAAATAAGGATAAAGTTGTAAAGTCATTGAATTTTAAGGTAGAGTTAATCATATTTAAAACTTTTTATTTGTATAAAATATGGTGAAAGTGACTTATAAAAATAGGATATTATAAGAGATATTTTGAGAAAAAATATTTAATACTCATTGAAAATACAAAACATCTTACATTACTGATTAATGCCCCGTTTGATATTCTGAATTGATTTTGATGGAAATGGATATGGAATTTAAAAGTATGTTTGGTATGTCATGAAAATGAATCGTAGTTTTCATGTAAAATGACCAAAATGTCCTTGCCAATATTTGCTCCCTCCCTTCTCATTTATCGCCGTCGACCTCCGACCACCATGCGCCCTCCGACCTCCATGCTCATCCCTTCTCCTCCATTGTAGACCTCCGACCACCCTGCTCCCTCCCTTCTCCTCTGCCAGCAATTGTGATAGCGTCTCATCGTGCATCGAAGAAAAGGAAGCTGAAGGTCTGCAATTGAGGTTGCTATTTCGTAGGTTGTTAGAGGTCTCCTCCGCAATCACAGATCCGTCCAGGTCTCCGTTGCAGACCTCTAGCTGAAGGTCAATTAGTTCCTGTCCTCGATGAAGCTAAAGGTCACTGGTTCATAGGTCACCGGAGATCGCTGGGTGAGTGCTTCGTCTTCATTGATTTTGGAAATCGATGGGTCGTTGGGTGAGTGCTTCGTCTTCCTCACATGACGTCGAAGGTCGAGGGTGAGTGCTTCGTCTTCATCTTCATCGCAGGTCGCCGGAGGTTGATTTGGGTAAAATGGAATTATGGAAATAGAATTATAAATCTTAGCTTCTGAGATGAAATTGAAAATTGAGGTTTTGGTGAATATGGAATTCCATGCTACCAAATATGCTTATGTGATGGAACTGAACTCCATTTCCATGTGCCCAATTTCATTATACCAAACCGGACATAAATGTTTTGTTAAAGACAACATAAAGTAATATTGTGTTGTTGCTTGGTCAGACTCAGACACCAAAGGTCAAAAAGAGTGTGGCTGGTTCACATCATATGATGGAACTGAACCTAGCCTGATTTCCATCGCCATTCATTGTGTTCCGCGTCATTCCCATCAGACAAAACAGGCCACTCTTGGTTTGCCTTTCCCAACTACCTTTGGTGGTTAGGTTGAGAAGGGCGTTGAAAACGATGAGGGAGGACAATGACAAGGAAATGATTGATAATGTTTTTATTGAAATAATTGGAATAATAATTAGTGGATTAGATTGGAGTTGACTTTGAATCAGATAGAATATATTAAAATAATAAAATTTAATTGAAAATAACAAAATATAATGATATTAATAATTGCTCAACATAAAATTTAACAATAAATGATCTTATTTTTTAACTTTTGAAAAAATTGAAGAGGAAAACAAACGTACAATTTACAAATATGAGGCACAAGTCTGATGAAGTGACAAGTCACAACAGTCTTGGTGTAAAATAAATAGGCTAACAAATGCTATGGCTATATACCCATTTTATTTTTCTAAGAACCTCTTGCATCCTTTCTCTTTCTATTGTGCCCATTATTCACATTCATCTCTCTCTGTCAAGGGCTCTCCTGTGAATACATTCATCGGGCTCTTCTCTCCTTCATCAGGGGGTTCTGAGGATGAAAGCAAAAGGCAACAAATCTAACAAGAAGGTGGTGTGGCAAACGAAAGCTCAGATCTGACATCCAAGAAGAGCCTTCCGAACTCCTCTCCTCCTCTTCCTCCTCCCTCCTCTTTTTCTTTCATAAACTTTTCTTTTACGGAGGTTTTACTGTGTTTTCCGAACAGTTTTATTGTTTTAAAATGACCCAAGTAATCCATTAAACCCAGCTGGTTACCTGAGTTATTATCGGGTCACTCCAGTTTACACCTCTTTTTGCTAGTTCAGAAAAATCGCTATTCTAAGGGATAAATCAGACCGAACAAGTGGCTGGCTCATCGGCAACTGACAGGTTCTGTCTGGTTTTTTTAACATTGCACTTAATATAAGTATCTTCTTGTTGAGCGTAATCTTATCCGAGGAATTCAAATATTTATTTATCGTATTACGGGAGATTAGCTCTTCCCCAATATCTAATTCAATTGATGATATTATGCAATTATTAATTATGTGACAAAACTCCCTTTTACTTCTAGGCTTTGAATATCATTGCTTCCTGATCCATAATACAGAGGGTAAGTTGCCTTTCCCAGCTAACTTTTGTAATTAAGAGGGGCCTTAGAAAATAATGAGGGAGCACAATGCCAAGGAAATTAATTATATTTTTTTCACCGAACAAATGTATCTTTTTATTAGAGTATATGTTTACTCCTTTAAGTCATATTTAGCTTAATCCCTTGAGTTTAAAAAGTGTACCTTTAGTCATTTATCGTTAACAATGTTAGTTTTACTTAACAAAAAATGCTAATTCAATAACTAGTCTACAATTAAATTAAATGATGTCAAAATATACTAAATATTGAGTGTTTAATAAAAAAATTTATATTTTAAAATTTAACAATATTTTATCAGCATTTAATTGCATCATCACAATTTAAATTTGTTGAGTCACCATTTTCCGTTAAATAAAACTAACAGCGTTAACAATAAAAAACTAAAAGTGCACTCAAATTTAAGGAATCAAATTGAAATATGATGTAACTTTAAATGACTAAAGGTATATTTTAGCCTATAATAAAAAAATCGAAACTTTATATTTGTAATCAAAGTAAAAAAATCTATCCAAGGCTGCAATTAACACCAAGAAGAAGGCTATTTTAATAATAATGGATAGTGGGACTAGCTTTTGATCCCCACTAACCTTATGTTAATTCAATGTCTAATCACACTCCATTATCTTTCATTAATTCCCAATGAATCACAAATAACAACAAAACGCAACTTATATTGATCTTTTCCCCAACCAATCCATTCTCTTCCTTGTGATTCTGTCCCCTTCTTTATCTTTTTTTTATGTTTACTGTATAATAAATGAATCTTTCCTAGTTTTCATTAGAAATGTATAGTAATTTATATACTCTTGTTGAGACTTGAGAGGCATCCTTATGTTATATTCCAAGCATGTTATAATCTATAATATATATATTTTTAAGAAATTTACTAATGTTATCGTCAAATTCAGACTTGACCATAAAATCTTTTTCCCTCCTTGTATTCAAGTCATAAGGGAATATTTCAAATAAGGTGGTGAAAATATTCCTATTCTTGGGCGACCCAGTTTTTAATTTATAGATGCTTAAATTAATTTGTTATGCAGAAACATCTAGGACATGTCCTAAATTTCAAGGGAAAACATGGTAATTTGGCTTTAAATTTTATATGGTTAAACTATTATAAAATCTTCAGAAAAAAAAATATAACATAATTTAATCATGTCTCAAATTTTTTATATATCTTAATAATTTAATATATACAGATATTTGAAAAATAAAAAAAAATTGTAGCAAAGGTCACATAGCCCTTTGATTTTTCATATTGGATCAAGCCCATATATGTAACCTACGTCCTTATATAATTGGATTGAGCCAGGATCACATAAGCCCATTTGGAACAAGGGCTTTTAGCCCATCCCACTGAGGGACGTTACACACACTGCAGAGCACTTTTATCTTCAAACTGAAAGAGACCTTTTCATGGCACTCTTGGACACATTTCTAAATGAGAACTCGAATATTAATTTACATTGTTAAAAACTAATTTTTCATTAGACGCAACCCTATTAGGTTAAGTATATCATAAATGTTATCCATATGTTACCATGATTCAACATTCCCATGTGATTTTAAGAATGTTCGGTAACTCAACACCGTGGTAGGTAGCAATTGGGATTGAGTTTAGCAGAAGAGTTTAATCCCTTATAATATGATGAATTACAGTTTGAATTCCTATTAAGAAATGCAACAACATTTAGTGTTTTGAATATAATTGATTTTAGTAAGAGAATACATATACTTCGACAAAAAAAAAAAGTGTTGTGTGTCATAATTCCACTCAATCGAAATTGAATCAAATTATAAAGATTAACAATATCATTAATGCAACTTTTAAATGATATAATTTGTTATACATATAGTGATAACTGTTATCCAGTTGTTATCACTTAACACTGTATATACACACTAATTAAAAGTGATAACTAAAGGCATTGCTCTGAGATCAAAGATGAGCATACAATGGTATCAAACTACAATCCATCAACGATTTTAAACTCAAAACTCACTGATTGAACCAGTACTCAACAAAACTTGCATTACAATTTAATCATATTATAGTATCAAATAAGTTTAAACCAGTGAGAATCAGCAGGACCTATCAAGCGCGATAAAATGAGTTCTTCTAATCCTTGGGATGTACCGTGCACACACTGAAACAAGCAATAAGGGAAATTCAAAGAAAGCAGACTGTGTCTACACTTCAGTCTCAGTCAAACGACACAAATGACACAGCCACCCGGAAAAAGCATCTGGAGAAGGTCATTCAAAATCACAGTTTGAAACCAATTCTAAAATTTAGGTTTTACCTCAAAATTGAGGTTTTGTCCAAGCAAAATTTTTTTTCCCAAAAGTTATTTTGGTTACAAAACCTCAATTTGAAACCTAGGTTTCCTCTTTCCTACTTTTTCTTTCTTTCTCTTTCCTCTTTCCTACCCACTTTTTTGCCTCGGAATCCGTAAAAGATAATAACTTCACAAACATAAATCACTTTTCAAAACCTAGGTTTTACCTGGAATCTGTAAAAGCTATTTTCCAAAATATATTCTCCAAAACCTAGATTTTACCTCAGAATCTGTAAAAGTTATTTTTAAAATCACATCCAAACAAGCTCTAAAACCATGGTTTTGAGTGCAAAAAATGGTTTTAAAAAAATCACTGTCTGACAATTATTTATTGAAACTAAAATTTAGGTTGTCATGAGTGTTTTTCAATGTTTGCCAAACACATGCTTATCTCTGTTGTTTTAGATTGTGATATTTCTAAAACTCTAAACAGTTTTAAGGGTAATTCGCAACCATCCAGAATATTTCTAAAAATACTGTACCTATTTGAAAATATGGTAGAGAAGTATTTTTATGCAAGCTGAGGTAAATATGTAAAGGAGATTATCTCTATTTTACGGAAAAACACAGTTAAATGTACATTTAACTTTTTCAAACGCTCCAACAAACAAGTCTAATTACGTAAGTCAAGATAAAACCCTTTTCATGTTTAATTTGAATTACGTACGGTCTCTTCCAAAAAGCAATGGCAAAATATATTTTTTAGTGTCTTAACACCATGGGATTTCTAATAATTGTACGATTATTTTAATCAACTTCATCCGAACTTCTAATACTTAAATATGAATGATGAAATATGGTGGGTGTTTGAATTAACTTTATTAAGTAATTTTATGCATTTAGATGTAACCATATGAGATAAATTTCATTACGTAAAAGATTAAATTAAAACAAATGTTATTGAATGCAAGTTAAAGTCCAAAATGACTGTTGGTGTTGTGCAGCTGTTTGGATATCCTTTGAGCCTAAATGACTTAAAGCTAAAAAAGGATCTTCAAGCAGAAGCAGCATTCTCCCAGCTCCTCCTTCTTGCACGGTGAACACAGCGAGCTCCTCCTTCTTTGCAATAATCTCACAGTAGATAATTAAAATAATATGTGAATTATTTAATGAGATTTAAATCATTTTTCACTAAAATTTATTTTTTAAATATTTATTCAAATAAATTTTCAGTTTAACAAAAAGTCACTTATATTATTTTCAATATAAACATAAATCACATCACATCACATCATTTAACTTCTATCTAAAATTCCTTGTCAAAAAGTTATTCTATCAAAAAGTATCGTTTACCACCGTTTATCCAAACGATCCAAATGTATTTACTGGAAATTCTTATCAAATTGAAATGAAAAATATAAAATTCAAAATAAATGTCAAATTGCTTGAATAATACTTAAGAATATAGAATTTATCAAGATAATTTTTTTTTAAAAAAATACTTATCAAGCTACTAAAGCATAAATTAAACAAAATAATAATGTGAATGAGAATGTAAGACTTTCAATGTAGAAAATTTGATAAATTTTATATTTTTCAATTATTTTTAACCAATTATTTAAAATAAATTGACGTAAACCAAATTTTAATCATGGCCCTTGATAAAACGCATGAATCCCTGCGTTTAGTCACATCAAATTCCTTTTCATCGCCCCTGTTCCTTGCGCGCCCAGGCCCTCCCTTCTGTTGATCTGCTTGATTTCATGGAGCTTCACTTTCCTTTGAGTAGTGCCATCTGTTTGATTTCGTTGCATCTCCTCTCCTCAAGCAATATCCTAAGCCTCCTTATCGTCCTATTCGTCCATGCCCAGTACAGTTGAGCTCCGTTCTCTTCTTTAATTTGCTTGTCGCCTTCGGATGGCAATGGCACAAATACTTTTGGTGATATGTTCTGGTTTCCATTGAATGAGAAGAGTTGATATCAGCTGGTTTTTACATTGTCATTTACTTATCAGGAAAATAAAACAATGATAAGTTAAATAAAATACAGATGTGGTTAAATGAATCTGTTCATTTTATGATAATGGGGTTCAGATAATAATAATATTCAGGTTTTTAATTTATGAATCATGTTATACTCTGGCCTAGCTAACTTCCAGAATTATTCTTAGAAAATTCAGTTAAATGCAATTGAGTAATGTAGTTGAAAGTGAAAAGAAAATTAGATATACAAGTTAATAATGTATACTTGAATACCATGTTTTCTTTGGCAATGAGGATGGAGGGTTCTTACAGTTGAAAGTACAGCTTTGATAATGGGGATGATAGTTATGAGATTTTTTTTACAAAGCATTGATGATAAATTCAAAAACGAGATGGAAACAAAAGTCAAAAGTTGTTGAACGCTCATGGCACAAGCTTGTTTTAAGACAGAGAAACCAAATTGAATATGAGAACGTTCCTGCGAAACCTCCCACAGCCTTATAAAAACACTATTCCGAATGCAACTATCTATTTAATTTCATTTTAAATAAATATATACTTGCAACGGCCAGTGAATCATTCTTTTCGACGTCACTTAGCCTCCAGGAAAAACGGCCCCCTATCCCTATATATACGAGTGTGCAAGCACACATACATACAATCAATACCCACCACCCTCTATTAAGCTTTAAGTACTTCTTCCGCCTATTCCATTTTCAAGCTTTCGAGTTTCTACCTATCAAAGCAAACATATCCATGGCATTGCCGACCGATTTGGGGGCAACACAGACACTTCTGGCTGCCCCAAAGAATCTTAGCAAACCGTACAAAAAATGGCATTTTGCCTTTGTTAGTATATATTGTTACAGAACTCTCTTGTCTCACTTCAAATCCACTTTGCATCCCACCACCACAAATAACAAGAACACGTCCAAGTTGTCACCTTCTTCCTCCTACACTGTGATCGATCTGAACACAGATCATTCCTGTACTGTTTGTCAAACCACCCTCACCAATCTCATGAAGGAGAAAAATGTCGACACCCTGCTAAATCTTGAAGGGGTCCATGGCCTGGTCACTGCTCTACAAACCGACGTTCATCATGGGGTCAAAGGCGGTGATGGTCTCAACGATGTCATGCGACGGCGCGAGGTGTTTGGTTCTAACACCTATCCAAAACCACCTGCGAGAGGTTTCTTTAATTTTGTGATTGATGGCTTAAAGGACCCCACCATTCTCATTCTCCTGGTTCGTGCTGCTCTCTCTCTTGGCTTCGGCATCAGAGAGAATGGAATCAAAGAAGGCTGGTACGAAGGCGGAAGCATCTTCGTTGCCGTTTTCCTCGTCATTGCTGTGTCTTCCATCAGTAACTTCAGGCAGAGCAGGCAGTTCGACAAGCTGTCACAGCTTAGCAATAACATTCAAGTCGATGTTTTACGAGGTGGTTGCCGGCAGCAGGTTTCGATATACGACATCGTGGTGGGCGATGTTGTGTTGCTCAAGATTGGAGACCAAGTTCCTGCTGATGGATTGTTTTTGGAAGGCCATTCCCTGCAAGTTGATGAGTCAAGCATGACAGGGGAGAGCGACCATGTAGAGATTAATGGCGACAAGAACCCATTTTTGTTTTCTGGGACTAAGGTGTCCGATGGGTTCGCCAAAATGCTCGTTACTTCTGTTGGTACCAACACCGCGTGGGGTCAAATGATGGGTTCCATAAGCAGAGACAACAATGAAAAGACACCTATGCAGAAACGCCTCAGTAAGCTTACTTCTGCCATAGGCAAGGTTGGTCTGGCTGTCGCTTTTCTAGTTCTTCTTGTTATGTTAGTTCGCTACTTCACTGGGAACACAAGAGACGGGAATGGGAACAAAGAGTTCAGAGGAAGCAGCACTAAGTTTAATGACATAATGAATGGAGTTGTGGGAATTGTTGCTGCCGCTGCTACTATTGCCGTGGTTGCGATCCCCGAAGGGCTTCCTTTGGCTGTTACTCTGACACTTGCTTATTCCATGAAGAAGATGATGGCTGACATGGCTATGGTGAGGAAGCTCTCTGCCTGCGAGACTATGGGGTCTGCTACAATAATTTGTACCGATAAGACTGGCACTCTCACGCTTAATCAGATGAAGGTGACCAAGTTCTGGATCGGACAGCAACCCATGGAAGAGAAACCTCATGTGTCAGCAGTTCGTCACTCAGACGTTCTTCAATTGATCAAAGAAGGGGTTGCCCTCAACACTACAGGTAGTGTTTACAAGTCTAAATCTACAAGTTCTGAATATGAGTTTTCCGGTAGTCCAACAGAAAAGGCCATTCTTTCGTGGGCTGTTCTTGATTTGGACATGAACATGGAGGAACTGGCGCAGAGTTGTACCGTCCTTCATGTGGAAGCCTTCAATTCAAATAAGAAGAGGAGTGGTGTTTTGATTAGAAGGAAAGCAGACAACAAAATGCATGCACATTGGAAAGGAGCAGCCGAGATGGTGCTAAGACTTTGTTCAAAGTACTATGATGCTTCTGGCAACATAAAAGATCTTGACGACGACAAGAAGTTGGTGTTTGAGCAAATCATTCAAGGAATGGTGGCCAGCAGCCTGAGGTGTATTGCTTTTGCACATACAGAAGTAGCTGAAGATGATGATGATGCAGGAATCAAAGAAGTAAAAGAAGAAGGGCTCATCCTGTTAGGACTTGTTGGTATTAAGGATCCATGCCGTCCAGGAGTGAAGAAAGCCGTACAAGAGTGCCAGAGGGCAGGAGTATCCGTCAAAATGATCACAGGAGACAATGTTTTCACAGCCAAAGCCATAGCCACGGAATGCGGAATCCTCCAGCCTAATCAAGACACAGCTGAAGCAGTCATTGAAGGAGAGGCATTCCGGAACTTGTCTCTCGAGGGAAGACTTCAAAGAGCCGAGAAAACTTGTGTCATGGCACGATCCTCCCCATTTGACAAGCTCCTCATGGTTCAATGCCTCAAACAAAAAGGTCATGTAGTTGCGGTCACAGGAGATGGCATCAATGATGCATTGGCACTTAGAGAAGCGGATATAGGACTTTCCATGGGGATTGAAGGCACTGAGTTTGCAAAAGAAAGCTCAGATATAGTCATCTTGGATGATAATTTCGCCTCGGTAGCCACGGTTCTAAAGTGGGGAAGATGCGTCTATAGCAACATCCAGAAGTCCATTCAACTTCAGCTTACAGTCATTGTTTCCGCACTTGTAATTAAACTTGTGGCTGGAGTATCGGCAAGAGAAGTGCCATTAACAGCAGTTCAACTCTTGTGGGTGAACTTGATAACGGACACTTTGGGAGCTTTAGCTCTAGCAACAGAGAAGCCTACAATGGAGGTATTGGAGAAAGCTCCAGTGGGAAGAACTGAGCCTCTCATCACCAACATCATGTGGAGAAATCTGTTAGCCCAAGCTTTATACCAGATCACTATTCTACTAACGTTACAGTTCAAGGGTGAAGCCATATTAGGGGTGAGTTCAAAGGTAAATGACACTTTGATTTTCAACACGTTTGTGTTGTGCCAAGTGGTCAATGAGTTCAATGCGAGGAAGCTGGAGAAGAAGAATGTGTTCAGGGGGATTCACAGGAACAAGCTGTTCATAGGGATCATAGGGATAACCCTTGTGCTTCAGGTGTTGATGGTGGAGTTTCTGAAGACATTTGCAGACACTGAGAGGTTGAAATGGGGGCAGTGGGGGCTCTGCATTTTAATGGCGGCTATTTCTTGGCCTATTGGTTGGCTTGTCAAGTTCATACCAGTCCCAACAAAACCATTGATCTGTTTCCTGAACATGAAGAAACAATAGTACAGTGATGGGGCATGCTGATATCCTTTGTTTCGCCTTATGAATCTTCAACATTTGCTCCATTGTAAAGAAAATGTTCATTATTTGTTTCTTTGTTTTGCTATGATTTGGATTGTTGTAATTTAACAAGCATTTGATGTTAATATGATGACTCATATCTTGGTCATTAAAACTGCCCTGTTTATGTAGTTTTTGGTTTTTGCATTGTCTTATTCTGTGTGGGTGGGTGTGTTTGTTATTAAAAAAGAAAAGGAAAAATGCAGATTCATGGTGTCTATTTTCCCCCCGTGATGTTGAATTTGAACTTATTATCATCAATTGCACTGTATAGACATTTTCTATGATGCGTATTACATGCAATTGCAATGTAACGAGTTACTCTAGAAGTTTGATTCCTTTTGTTATGTAACTGAGATAAAACACGAGGTAATAATATGCCACTTAACTTCCACATAATAGAAACGGCGTTTATAATTACATAGCATGAAATAGCATTTATTCTCATATAAAAAATTATCATTAAAAAGTCTGGTTAGATCCTTTCCATTTCATTTTCATTCTCTGAATTAAACTTCATATTTGAAAAGAAACTAACAAGTGAATGCTTTAACCATATCTTTGGAGCAGAAAAATTGTACCGTCGAATTAAGCTTGGGTTTTACACCAAATCACTGTAGCGTGTAGGCAGAAATGGTTTTGCTTCACTCAAATCTGTTATACCTAATTTAATAATTTTTTTTGGAATAAACCTAAATTTGATAATTGACCAACAATTATTACATTTTAGTAAGACGTAAAACATGCATTCTTAGTAAAAAATGACTGAACCAAATGGAAGTGATCACATTTGAAAAACAAAAGCAGAAAAGATCTATACATTTCTCAATTGAAAAAAAAAAAATGCAAGATCAAATACAGAGAAGATCCGTCCAGAACAGAACACCACAATCCAAACTAACCTGAAAAGGCCACAATATGATACAAAAAGGGAAATATTTAACAGCTAAAGAGGCATCCTTATTCCTTATTATGCATGGCAGTACCCCTACTTCTTACAGGTGGAGGCATAGTAAGAGTCTCTCTCAGCCAATGCCCCTCCCTGTACTTTTCTTCTGCAAAGAAGTAGGACCGGAACCAGAGGATGTTCAGAAATTTGGACATTAATAGGAGAATTCAAGAAGGCTTGAAGGTTTCTCCCAATCAGACTTAAAAATATCGTACAACAGTTCCACCTATAAACTAAGCACGAAAAGCCTCTTGGACTCTTCCATCGCTTGAGGGAGCCAAACTAGCATAGTACTCAACCAGCACCTTCCACCCACCAGGGCACATAAATCCATCCGGAGGACTTTCTTTGTTCCTCGCAAGTGTTCGCATCTGCAAAACAAGGTGGTCTCAATATATAGTTTTATGATACAAGAGCTATGTAAAGAAAATATTGTCTCAAAATAAGAAAATATTATTCCTTGACTAAACAATTTGAAAATAAGAAAATACTGCTTAATAAGTAATATTATTCCATGACCAGGTGTCCAGGTGTTAGTCTTTAACTCTTTAAGATAAAAACTTTGTTAAGAACCAAAGGGGCGAAATGACATATGGGTGTAATCAAAAATTTTGATCTCAGTCACTGACCAAACACTCAGCGTACCTTGGTGCCTGCTATGAAGAGGAAATCTTGTGGTCTTGAGGGGTCAAAGAATGCCATTTTACCGAGTCTTGACATAAGCAGCAACCTGCGAAATAAATCATCCGCATATTACGTCAAAACACCACCAAACTTTATTTCTTTTGAACGCAAACTTTAAAAATACCTTAAAAGGAAGGATATTTAGACGCCAAAGTCCAGGTGCCATGCCCAGCAGTTTCTTCCCATGGTCGGCGCCATACAGATCTCTTTTCTCAATTAGGTGGCCAATGCCTGCCGGACGGACACCTTTAGAAGGATCAAGGCAATATTAGTTATTGTTTCCGAAAATCATAACCTCGCAATTTGGTGGAGATCGAATGGATTTTGCAGTAAGCAGGTAAGCAACTCTCCCTTGCAAATACCATTGTAGGGCAATACAAGTTATTGGGTGATGAGCATCTTCAGAAACAGAGAAGATATGTTGCCAAGTTAAAATCAAACAGGAAAAGCAAAGAAGTGACATAACCCAGCTGAAACAGCCTCACTGTTCAAATCAACCAAAAAAGTTTGAGCAAACTATGCCAACTTAGCTTGCAACAACAACAACCCTTATCCCACTAAGTGGGGTTAGTTACATAGATTAACCGATGCCATTGTGTTCTATCAACAACCAAATTTTAGAAACCAATTTAGCTTAATCCTTGAAAATTAGTGAGAACATGATCTTCTATTACTAAAGACTAATTCATGTCCACACTAATTGTCAGAAGCTGGAGTTAAATAAATAGACTAAACAATTCAGGGACCAATTTATCAGTTTACAAGTTTTTAGCATAACAAACCTTCTCATGTTGTCTCATCCGCCATTCAAGTGGGACATCATCTGCCTTAGTATAGCCTCCCAGTGGATGAAGAAGGACAGGATTCTTGTAACCCATATCAAGCAGCCGTCTGCGAGTATCAATCATCAGCAAGGCATGACCATTGTGCACAGGATTTCGGAGCTGGAAAGCGAACACAGCATCAGCATTGCGCCTAGTGAACTCTTCACGGATCTCTGCTGGAGATAGCCGAAAGTGATCAAGGCCATCATGGTAACCTCAAGGTCACCCCCAATCAGCCAATTTCCAGCAGGTGTTATAGCTTCTTCAGCGTAAGGCAGGCCAGGGGCAGTCGTTCCCCAAGTTCGGTCAATTCTTTCTTCTTTTGGATGCTTATAAATTTCAATACTAAAAACAAATAAAACAACAAATATATAAGCCGCAGAAGAGAAAGGCAGCTGCACAATAAAAAAGAAAGACAGCACCCAGGAATTATGGATTACAAGGTGTATTTCAACAAATGATTAACATTTATTCAGTTGGATCAAGTCAGGTTCAACATGACAGACAAGGACACAGGCATAAACACATAGAGGAGAAAAGATGAATATATCATGCAGCACATAAATAAATAAAAAAGATAAAAAAAATTTTAAAAAAATTAAATACTGTGCCCCAAATAGGAAAGTTTCCAGTAAAAGAATGCATCACACACAGACATGAACACATATTGGAGTAACAGGTCGCCACATTAAAAAAACACAACAGATGCGACATTCACCCAAACCGCAGTTTGTAACAATAATAAAATTGGGCAGAATGATTCAACAATTTATCCAATGTTTTTATGATCACTGCCAACATGAAAATAGATTTCTATTATGCATTAGTAAAACCATATACCCAAGTCAACGATAACATCCCGGTAATTCGTATCTGGGTGATGCCTGTATTAGGTCAGCATAATGATGAAACAATTTATCTTTCATGTCTACGTATTCCACGTAAAAATGCCTTTTTGCTGATAAAACATGGTCAAACAGGTCAGATTGGCAATATATTTATAATGAGAATGTCAAAGACAATCTAATTTTCCTGTGGGACCAAATGAATGAAATAAATTACATGTGACATGCACGATATCACACACGTAAAAACTACAAATATATCAAATATCCATCAGACGATGTTGTTTACAGACCACCAAACCATCAGAATATTTTCTTCCACTCTCTTTCTTCCTTATTTTTTAAGGAAAATCGCATGAGGGAAACTACAAAGGAGAACTTGATACGTGTTAATGGAACCAGAAAAACATGTATGATAATTTCCATAAAGGTTAAGCAAAAATAACAGCATGAAGAAGCCGGTTGGGTTCAATAGCAAACACAATGCATGCTAATTTAGTAGCAGTCATAGCATGATAAGCTGTAGTTCAATCAATGGAGTCGTTCCTACAGCTCCGAGTGCCATAAGGTGGTGTGGTTATCTTGTTTCACGACCTTTAGAGAACAACATGCCACTATGATATTGAATTGAGCGGTTGAATATAAAATAAACCATATCTTTAAATTTAAAAGGCGTAAAGGAAAAGAATTCAAGAAAGAAACCCAAAAAACCAAATCATGTCCGCGTAGCTTTCATTGGACGCTCTCAAGAAAACCAGGCATCAAAAGTCTTTAGTCAATGAGAGTTGTGCAAGTGAAAATAACGTCATACAGTCATACCACAGAACTCAATTATTTACCTATGAAGGAAAAAACAAAACTTACCAGAAAAAAGAATCCCGATTCTGTAATAGAAAATGGAAATGTGATCGGATGCACATTAAACATGTTAATTAAGATAGAATTCAATTCAGATTTCAAGAGAGAAGAAAACAAGAGGTGGGAGCAGTACTCATTCAAGATAGCAACTGGGTTGCCCTGTTGATCAAACAAAGCCACCTTCCTCGACTCCCCGATCCGTAGCTTCTGCGCATCGTCAATGGCAAGCACGATCGGGAGTGACATATTCACGACCGACCCGTCATCAAGTCGGAGCGAATTGAAATGAAGCGTTTGGAGGAACTCAGATTCTCTCATGAACCCGCGAAGGGGTGAAGCCCAACCTTCACTGAGCACATGAACCCACGGAACATCGATCCGGGAGAGCTTAACCTTAGGCAAAGACAAAGCCTCCCTCTTCTTCAAATCCCTCTGGGACCTCACAACAAGGAGCTGCACCAGCTTCCCGCCATCAGGTTCGATCAGTCCGCAAGAAACTCTCAGCCTCCTGTGGACCCCAGGCTTGGGGTTAAGAGCAAGCTTGACTTTGGGGGGGGGGGAACGAAATGTGAACCGAAGTTTTTCCAGACAGTAGGAGAAGGAGAAGGGGAAGGAGAGGAGAGTTTGGTTAATAGAGTCGCCATGGACGCCATTGCAGGTGGAGACGAAGGCGTCGCCTTAGCAATTGGTTCGATTCATGTCGTGCCTATATAAACAAATGGAAGAAAAGATGCAGTGGAGAAGGGCAAAAGCGGATGAGTGGGAGGGTAAAAAGGATGATTTTTTAGGCTTTGTTTGGTTGGGGGGAAGGGAATGGAAGGGAAGGGAAAATGAGCCCCTCCCCCTGTTTGGTATGAAAATTTGGAGGGGAGGGGAGGTAAAATTTGACTCTCTAATCCCTCCCCTCCCCTTATTTTGGATCCCTCCAAAATGGGGTTTTTTGGAGGGATCCAAAATATTGTGACTAATATGC
>JANTPZ010000832.1:0-28911 GCA_025593235.1 Vachellia pachyceras | reverse complement strand
ATCTTTGTCTTGGCCCAACAAGCTTTTTTCATTCATCCGGCCTAAGTTGATGCTAGACTTTTAAATGCACAAACTTACGTGTTTAGGGGGGGGGGGGGAATTCCTCTGTACAGATCGGCTTAGGAATGCAAAGTGGAGAAGAAGAAGAAATTGCAGTGAGATCCATAGACATGCATGGGAGGATATCAGCCAAATGAGGTGGGCAGATATCCGACGAAACGCCTAACTGAGCTTCCTTATAATGTGCTTGTTTGGAAAAGTTTATTTATTCTCCAGAAGAATGTTCAACAGTGTTTTTCCACAAAACGAGATAATCTTCTCCATATATTTACTTCGGCTTGCGTAAAAGTATTTCTCTACTTCGTTCCCAAATGGACACAATAGCTGTAGCTGAATCTCTTGTATTTAATTCCAAGACATGAGCTGGAAGCTCACTCTTTTCTTTCCCCCTCTCTTTATCTCGTAGTATATGATTATGCAGACATAAACCAATGAATACAAACCTCATCTGATGACTCATGGTTCCCATGCTGTTATTGTTCCCGCCCTCCCTCATAATTCGCAGTCGTTACTGCGGAAAAAGAGTGACAATAGGCGTATGAAATAGAGTGTCCAGGCTTGCTCCCTCGTCTCGGCTCTTCGTTTTGGGCGTCCTGTTCTACTATGTATGCAAGCAAAAGTTGATTAATGGAGGTGCGGGGAATCGAACCCCGTGCCTCTCGCATGCGAAGCGAGCGCTCTACCATATGAGCTACACCCCCAACCGACGTCTTTCCATTTTACTAGCATATTGATTTCACAAAACAATTTTTTCACATTTTTTCATGAGTACGTCTGTTACAAATGTTATCTTTTATATGACTGCACATCAATTTAAATGTCCGCATTTTAGGAACCCTGTTGTAATTTCAAACGCCCAATATTAACTACATGTACAATTGTTTTGAATGCAATGCAACTTCACTTTTATTTTATTGTTTGCTTTCAATTACTAATAACTCTTGTAGCCCTTCACTAATTAAATTATTCAGTTTGAATTATATTATTTAACACCTCCATCAAGAAAAAAAATGGCAAAAAAACCATTAAAATCTTGTAAGCACACTCATAGTTATATAGATCTCTTATCAATATACATAGTTATTGTATAAGCTTATATAAATATAATACTGGGGTTGTGGTCATTTCCAGGTAACTGATTAGGGTGTTTATTGAAGGTGATGATTTCTTTATTTTATTAAAAAAATTATTTTAATGAATATAGAATCTAAAATAAAATTAATATCTTAACTATTGTATATATAGGGAATAATTTTTATAAAAATATTAACATCCTATCCCTTCTTTTCTGCTGCTTCCACCCTCACCCGACACCCCACTTCGTACCCGTTCACTACCTACAACACCTCTTACTGGGGGTAAGCAAAATTGCCCGCCCACCCGTAACCCGGCCAAAAATACCCGTTTAGACCCGCCCATTTTGAACCCGTAACGGGCGGGATGAGCATTTTATGGGGCAGGGCACTGGCTTACCCCCGGGGTGCATTTTATGGGATGAACCCGTAATTAGCTTACTTTTCCCCTTTTCTCTCAGGCCCTCTCGTCGGTGCCATGCCTGACGCATTCGGTTAGCGTGTCGTGTGACCTCGCCGGCCGTCACCTCCCTCTCACTACCTAGTCTCCGTTGCAACACGACCCTTCGTACTCCAATCGAACGGTTATTTAAGATTTATGCACAAATTTGCGATGCATCTCCCTCCTCCTCCATGTATCTCCTCCTTCCGTTTCCTGTTTCCCTGCCAAATCTACAAGTGCGAGAAATCCTATAATCAATTTCCGGTGGTGATTTGAAAATGGAAGATGCTTGGACGATGTTGATGTGCGACAGTGTGAGCTAGTTACTATCGGTGAGGGTTTTCGGTAGGACTCTCGTTTTTACCCTTTTGATTTGATACTAATTTTGAAGAGATTAATCGGTGGCTCTGTGTGTGTTTGTTTATCTGATTTCCTGGAACTAGAAAGCTGGATTGAAGGAGAAAGTTGTTTTTGTGTTTATCTGATTCATGCTTGTTCTGTGAAGGAGGAACCATTGTTCACTGAAAATCAAGTGAAGCGAATGGGTTGATACAATGGGGCAGTACGGGTGCCACCTAGCCCGGTACGGGTCTAAACGGGTTACACTACTGGTACGGGGTGCCCCGTACCCGTGGTCTGCATAACGGGCGGGGCGCGAGTTGCCCCTGGGGCAGCCCCGCTCTCCCGTTGCTCCCCCTACCTTTTACGATGCCACCCTCGGATGGGAAGAAAATAGTAGGAGAGAAGATGAAGATAAGGGAAAGTTGGGGGAAATATGCTTGTTTGATGAAGCGTTAGGAAAAACTAAACTCACGTTAAATAGCATTTTTTCAAAAAACAAGATAATATCCTTTATATATTTATCTCGACTTGCGTAAAAGTACTTATCTATCGCGTTCCTCAATAAGTCTAATATCATTACTTATTCTGCTTTCACGGGGAAGAGAAACTAATAAGAAAAGAAAATTGACTAATGGATAAATTACTAAAACATCTTTAACATTAAGATACTTCAAGCATACAATTAAATTAAATATGATAATAAAAAAATCACGTTAACATTTTATCATCAAATTATTTTAAATCAAATTGTTTAATGCAAATATATTCTCATTTATTATATTTCAAAAAATAATTTAGATACAAATATAATTTTTTAAAGTTGTGATGATTTTAGTAAATAATTAAAAAAATTAAATTACATAGTAAAATACATTTTGAGTACGTATTTTTGTTATAGTCAAAATTTGTAATAAAATTAAATCTCAAAATTAATTTCATAAAGTGAAAATGTAATAAAAAATAAAGGAAATGAAACTCCCTCTCTCCAACTTTTTATCTTGCGAAGCAAAGAAAACTCATCTCTCCCCAGCTTACTTTTTTCTCATTCTGCAGTTTATTTAGAAAAGTGGTGGATAAGTGTTTTTACGGTTTATGAAGTAAATATATCAAGGATATTGTGGATCATTTTAAGAACGCGATAGAGAAGTATTTTATATAAGTCGAGGTAAATATGTGAAAGAGATTACCTCGTTATAAAAAAAATACTATTAAATATGTATTGAACTCCTCGTAAACTCACCTAAACAAAAAATCTCGATTTAAAAAAATACCGTTAAATGTACTCACAAATTAGACACCCCAGCCGGCCACCGCATTCTCGTTGAAATTCAAAAACAATCCAACCACCGCAATTACAGTAGATGCCACCAACAGCTGACATGAGATGAGATACTTCGAAGAGATGTTATTCAAGGCCCTGGCCCCACCTGAATCTGATACCACCCCCTCTTTATACGAATCCACAGTCTTATCCTCACCCTTTCCCCACCTCTCATCACTACCCTCCCACTCTTTTCTCTCTTTGTCCCCGTCATGACCAAAGACCTCGAGGGAGCCGCTCCTCACAAGGACTACCATGACCCCCCTCATGCTCCCCTCCTCGACACCGACGAGCTCGCCAAGTGGTCCTTCTATAGGTCCCTCATTGCCGAGTTCGTCGCCACCCTCCTCTTCCTCTACATCACCGTCTTGACCGTTATTGGTTACAAGAGCCAGACCGATGCTGCTGATAACGGAACCGCCTGAGACGGTGTCGACATTCTAGGCATCGCCTGGGCCTTTGGCGGCATGATTTTCGTCCTTGTCTACTGCACCGCCGGCATTTATGGTAACTTCACTCGCTTAACGTTTCGCCTTTTCCTGACACACGCACGCTCACACGGAGGATGCTTTATTCGGTTGATTTGGTGTTATTAGGAGGACACATAAACCCGGCCGTCACGTTCGGGTTGTTCCTGGCGAGGAAGGTGTCTCTGGTTAGAGCGATTGCCTACATGGTGGCTCGGTGCCTGGGAGCCGTATGTGGGTGTGGCCTGGTCAAGGCTTTCCAGAAGTCCTACTACAACAGGTATCAAGGTGGAGCTAACGTGCTGTCTTCTGGCTACAGTAAAGGCATTGGCCTGGGTGCTGAGATTATAAGCACCTTCGTCCTTGTCTACACCGTCTTCTCTGCCACTGATCCCAAGAGGAAAGCCAGAGACTCTCACGTTCCCGTGAGTACTTCTCTCCATCGTCTACGCCCAAATTTCGTTCTTTACTTCTCCCTTCTGATTTATGCTAGAAAAATTGAAGCCGGAGTGAATTATTTGTTAAACTGCGTATGTTCTTCTATGTTCTTTGAATATTAAGGCAAAGCTTAAATTTTGACAGGTGTTGGCTCCTCTTCCAATTGGATTTGCGGTGTTTATGGTTCATCTGGCCACCATTCCCATCACCGGCACGAGCATCAACCCGGCCAGGAGCTTTGGGGCCGCAGTCATTTACAACAATAAGTAGGCGTGGGATGATCATGTATGTATACGAGAGATCTTCAGTTTAAGTTGGTCTGATTTTAATTTCCTTGTGAGCTCGTATAGAGATGAAACTGGGCAAATGAAAACTTACTGCATATGGTTGGTTTTGGTTTCAGTGGATCTTCTGGGTGGGACCCTTAGTCGGTGCCGCCATTGCCGCAATCTAACACCAATATGTGCTGAGAGCTCAGGCTGCCAAAGCTCTGGGCTCTTTCAGGAGCAGCTCCAATTTGTAATTGTCAGTGCGGGTTATGGCCGCAGGAAATGGCGGAGGAGGATGAACCGATTTTCAAATGAATGGTGGATTGCCATTTGGATATCCTCATCATATCATGGTATGATCGTTACATTTTAGTTAGCGGTATGAAGCGTCAGCAAACAAGTATATTATTTATGTACTCTAGGGATTACCTTCATTTAAATGTGCGTACAATGTCCTTTTCTTGGTGTTTAAAGTTGGCATTGTATGTGTTTGGTTATTTGTATGGCATGAAAGAAAGATAAATACTATAGCGATGTTGAGTGGACTTGTATGGATGATGACGGTGTTGTGTCATTAGGCAGCCACTATGCAAAGGTGGTCCATGCAAGCGTGACGATTTTTTCAAACCCCAAAGCACGTCTTGATTTTGTAAGAGTGTGTATAACTTCATCTTCTAAAACGTTTTTGTTGTATTGTTGAACTTTTGAGAAGCAAAACCATATATTCTATTTGTAATGGGGACAATATCTATGAGGGAGTGTTCTAGAGATGTTCAATATACTACAAAAAAAAATGTGTTATTCCTACGGATTTTCCTGCGGATTTTGGCTAAAAATCCGCAGGAAAAACGTTTCCTGCAGATTTTCCTGCGGATTTTAATCCGCAGGTATAAGGTTCGTAGAAATTTATTTTCCTGCGGAAAAATCCGCAAGTAAATCCGCAGGTAAATCCCCAGGTAACATTCGCAGGTAAATCCGCAGGAAAATTAAAAAATATATATATTTGAATTTTGTAAAATTTTCCACGTAAATTCCATGCAGATTCTGATAGTAGAAAATGGTGAGTTAGTTTTTGTAAAGATATGAATATTTGATAATTTACAATAATCGAATCGTTATATATAATCCCATTATAAATATATGATAATTTACAATAATCTTTACAATATATATCTATATATATGATAGTTTACAATAATCCAATCAATGAATTTGAGATAAATCACCCATCATAAATATCTGCCATGTCTTAATTCTCACCCCATTCATCGTTCCTATCAATGTTTCTCTGTTTACTACCATATTTGAAACTTCGCTTCAGCATTATCTGTTCCTAAACTCTCAATACTGAGACAACCAACAACATTATTGAAATCTGTAGCTTGCGCACTCTAAGGAAGAGATTGAACCTTGATAATCTCCTTCAATTATCAAAGCATTTGCAAGCTTTGAATTGAAGTTGCAAGACCACAGCTTTATTGAAATCCTACAAGAAAATTATTGTGATGGTAGCTACAATAGTTTATGCAAAGTAATAACAAAACAAATTACAGTCTTATTCAGAACCCATTATGAAGAAAATATAACATAAATCAGCTACCATGTTGCTCATCTAAGATCCTAACGAAAAATTGACCACTGGCTTATCAAATACTAAACACTCATTGCTCCAAGACACATTCTTATGAATAAAAGAAACACAAAATTCAAACAAATGCCAAACAAATAAGCAGATCTAAGTAAAATCTTAAATTTTGGGGAGACAGAGCAAGAATTATTCTAAAATTTATACAAATGACAATCCATTTCAGGAGAAAAAAATTGAATAAAAATACTTAAATGTTTGTCCATCTGTCCAGTTGGTTGCAAAGGTTTCAACATTTTATAACAAACACTTTGTGATCTGACTTGCAACACAAAGGGTATAAGAGATCTTGCTTTGTTGCAGTGACAATTATGTTTTAGAATTATAACTAAAAAACTCTTCCAATTTTTTTTTTAAAATAGCAAATCCAACCACTTGTAAAATAACAAGCAAAGGCATTCATACTCATATCCAGCAGATGCAGTAAGTTCTAGGCCCTTTGTTAATATCTGCTTTTGAGGTAAAATAGCTCCAACAAGGTGGTAGTACTAGTGCCTGAAGAGAGGCACACCAAATATTAATTTGCCACGAAAATCCAGAAGCATAGAAAATCCACGAAATTCATTTGCCATTCCTTATACCAGCCAACATAACAAAGCAAACATCATACCTACAGCTTCTAGGTATTGTGGAATGGCCTAATACATATATGCTTTTAGAATGAAAATAAGTTTGGGGAACTTTCTAGTCTAGGGCAACCTTATCAAATCAGACATGCTTCTAGGTGAAGACCACAGTTCCAGCTCCACCACTGGTCTAAGATACATGTCCAGCAATTTATTTGTGACTACAACTATCATGTTTAAGTATTAAAGTGGAGTAATGCACAGCTCACTGAACTTTAAATAAATCAATATTCAGTAAAATGTCATACCTACAGGATCTGAAGAATCCAACAGCTAAATCTGGAAAGTACTTCTTAGAAACCTGCATAATAGCCATGGTAATAAGCCCTTCAAGTTATTAATGGAAACATAAGTGAAACATGTGATCACTTACATCAATAACTAGCACAACAATAGAGATTTAGTTTAACAACAAATTGGAAAATAACATAACAGCATTAAAAATATAGATTTTAACCAAAATATGTGACAAGATTTTAAACTAAAGAGCAAAGCACTAGGTCTCATTTCAGAGACAGCATGAAATCAATGAAAAAGCAAATTCTGGGAATGAAATCAATTAAAACGGTCACTTTCAAGTGAAGCCCATTCATTGAGGTAGGCCATCTGCTTTAGTCATCAGTAACATATTAAGAAAAGCTTGGCTATGTATTGAAACAATTAAAAAAACTGGAACCTCAGGAGATTTCAAAACTAGATGAGCATTAGCAACCTCCCCTAAAAAAATGAAAGAAAAAAGGATCAGATATCCCAAAGTTCCAGCTCGAAAAGGCAGGTAAAAAATTTCTTAGAAATTCTGATATAATGATGTTCAATATAAATACATCATTTGCATTACCGATTATCGATCCAATGCCCTGAAATTCACATAACTCAAGGCCATTAATATATACTTTAGAAAAGAAAAGTGAACAAAAGCAACACTATTGCACAATCAGAAATATAACCCAGCGTGGGAATGAAAGATTTCAGCAGGAAGCATTACTTGACCGTTCAAAACAGAGTTCAATTTCAGCTCGAGCTTCAGCTGGTGGAGATTGATCCTCTTCCTAATCACAGAATCCCACACAAACAATGTAGTGTTCCATACATTATACATAGTTCTCTGAACCATTGAACAAATTCTTGTAAAAATATGGGTGGTGATTATTAGATCTATGATTCTATGCACTAATATATATATATATATATATAACAGAAAGATAAGAAGGAAGGAGAAGACATTTGAACATACCCCACACAACTGACGTACAAGATAAGGAAGAAGAGAAGGCTGCGTTCTGACCAAACCCAAGCACGGAAGCGTCGCGAAAAAGGAAGAAGTGAAGCTTGAGATCCCACGCAACGCTTTGCGACAGAGTCGAACTAGAGATCAGCAATGAGGAAGAAGGAAAGGAGAAGAAGATTAGGTGCTACAACTCCCTCAACAATAGCAGAGCTTTCACTTCTCTCAGGTCTGTCATGCAATAACGATGGTCGGAGGCGCCGATGGTGATCTTCAAGACTTAGGGTTAGGGAATTTGGAAGTGGGAAGGAAAAGGGCAGCAGGGACTGGGAAGGGAAAGGCGGGAACAACTTATTTTGAGTTTTCTGGGGGGGGGGAGGCGGGACTGATCTATTTTACGTTTTCTGCTGATTTTTTTCCGCAAGTATTTTTTTCCTGTGTATTTTTAAATCCGCAGGTAATTTATCTGCAGAAAAAAATTCACAGAAAAATTATCTGAGGATTCTAAATCCGCAGGTATTTTTCCTGCGGATTTAAATCTGTAAAAAAAATCCGTAGGTATTTTCCAACTTTTTATTAGTAAATATTTTTTTCTGTAAATCGAGATAATTTATTTCATAAATTTTTTTATAAATAGTAAAAATACTTTTCAATCGATTTTTTAAACGAATACGGCAGCTTACTCTATCATGGGACCACGGAGTATTGGGTTTGAGTTGTTTGAAATTAAAGTCGAGAAAGGACTGATTGTGGTTAGTGGGTCCGTTTGGTAAAGCGGTAGAGAAGTACTTATGGGCTTATTCACACAAGCCGAGACAAATATGTGGATGAGATTGTCTCATTTTGCGGAAAAGCACTGTTGAACGTGCTTATGGGTATAAGCTTCAGTTTGCCAAACGGAGCCAGTGTGTATGTATATAAATGCAAGATGTACAGACTCATTTATTTCATGGATGTGACTTTAATCAAGGGTGCGATTGAGATTTGAAGGAAATAGGAAACATTGTGATAGGTGAAGGATTAGAGAGGGAGAGAGATGACACACGTTTCATGAGGGAAGGTTGTGAGGGAATAGGGATTGACACGTAAGGGAGTTGGGATTTGATTTGGGAATCACGTGAGTATGGCTGCTGTCGCACGTAACTTCTACATGACACCAACATTGCTCCACGTGACTTCTTAATTGATCCTATTCCCACTTTCGCATCGCACCGTAATCGTATCACAATCGCATTTTACTAAATTCGACTTTTTCGACATGAGAATGGATTTGTTTGAAACAACAGTTTTAAAAGTTAAACGCACATTCAATATTATTTTTTTGTAAAGCGAGATAATCTCCTCTAAATATTTACTAAACTTACGTAAAAGTACTTCTTTACCACATTTCCAAACGAACTCAATATCAATCACTCCAAAACATAATTGATATATTGTCTGAATTACTACTTCTCTTTCAATTTCATGAAATTTAAAAAAATATTAGTTTATTCTTTAGATGTCATTCTTAATTGAAATAAAGTCATTCCACCTTGTATATAAAATGAAATGCTTCGCCTATCCATATTTTGGCAGGCAGTCAAGAGAAATATTTAGAGAATAAATGAACAGAGTTGTCTTTAACAATTTACTTGTAGGCATATGTACTTGCACAGACCTTCGAAAGCAAAGTAGATCAACTAGATCGAGCAGCTTATCAACAACGTTCCTGTTTAAAAAATGATAGACCAGTGTTTTTATTATTTACGAAGTAAATTTGTAGAGAAAAATATTTTGATTGACAAAAAAACATTATTAAACGTATGTTTAGGTATGAAAACGCTTTCCTAAACACCCCAAATGCTAAACAAACCACAACGGGTTGAATCTGTTATGTTGAGTGCATCTAATAGAAAGAGCTAGTGATTTATAATGTGATGGATTAATATTCGAATTTTCGCTGGAGAGGTGTTTGCCTAAAAACTTTTTTTGTAAAGCTAATTCAGTTTTTACATTAAATTTTTAAAACGAAACAATAACCAAACTCATTTTTCCTTTGCCTCAGCAAACTGGCAACTTTATTTTATGAAAATGATGATCACGGTTAAGATATGTTTCATCATCTAAGTAAACAAAATAGGAATACTGAACACGAGCTATAATTTAATTTAGATACTAATATGTATGCAATTAACTGCCTCGTTCTAATTCCTGAATTCATCCAACACAGGGGCGGGCTGTTATCAGGTATCATCACTCTTTCCTCTCAACTGATCAAACGTAAAACAGGACGAACGGGTCGCCGTACATCATTATCAGACATGAATGCGCCATTAAACACCAGAAAGTGAAAACCATTTCCAGTCATTTCAAATATTTATAATCACCCCAAAGACTTGCATCATATACATGCCCTCTCCAGAATCCAGACACGCGTGTGTATACGTACACATATATATTGAAGCTTCACTTCTCGAACCATCCAACTTATTACATGCTTGCTCCATTTATCTCATAAAAGCCAAACTACGTACGAAACCAAGAACCTTGATTTGGCCATGGCTCAAATCTACAAAATAGTGACCTTGTTTGCGCTTATGCTGCAACTTGCCTCATCAATCCAGGCCCTAATTGAACCAGCTCTGGCTCCTGCGGAGGAAACAGCAGGAAACGACGACGCTCTCTATTACGCTCCCTCTCCTTACGGAGATGATAAGTTCCCCAAATCTACATTTCCCTTGGACGACATGGCTTCAGAATTAGAAGGCCGTGACGGCCAGTATCCTCCTTCACCTTCGGTGTACTCCCCAGGATCAGAGCAAGACTACTCTCCTTCTCCTTCACCTTCACCATCACCTTATATTAATGTAATGGCTCCTGAAGTCGACGATTTTTATTATGGCGACGATTATTCTCCTTCTGAAGCTCCTAGTCCCACAGACTATGGCTCTACAGGCAGTTCAATGGCTGCTCCACCGCCGGCGGAGTGGGAATATAGCGCGGAAGACGATGCAGGAAACCTGAGTGGCGAAGACGAAGATGATGAAGAAGGTTATGGTGAAGAGAGGAAGAGAGGGAGGATTGGGCTGGTGATAGGGGCGATTTGTATAGTGGGATTGGGAGGTTTGGCGTACAGGAAGAGGAAGACTAATCAGAAGCGTAAGCATCCAGTGTACATGGGGTTATCTAGGAACGTGGACGTCTGATGCATGCATGTTGCTATATATATATATATTACTGCCTCATTACATTCTTCAATAATCTTATATATATATATATATATATATGCTTATGTTAGTATTCGTGATTGTCCACTCTCGTCTCTTTTCCTTGACAAGATCTTTCTGTTCATATCAGATCCATCGATCCCTTTTGCAGAAAGGATGACTTGTTTATGTTTTAGTTTAGAATGATAATTAAATAGAGCAGTGCGCTTTAAAATGAAATGTAATATTATTGTGCCCTGATGAGTTTATACCACTCCTGCAAACTTTCGCATCCACATCTGTATATGTTAGTAAAGAAGTGTACATATATTCTTCACAGGTTGCTTGAGGGGAAGATCTAAATGTGTTTATTTTAAGTATGCTTCTACCTCATCCTCCATCTCTGCCTATGTTTAGCAGGTATAGTACGTAAGATGAATATAATTAATTAGAAAGAATAGAATACTTTAAGAAATTAACAAGAAACTCTACATTACACAATAGATTAATCACACAGATTCCATATTTCCTCCGATATAACCAGAGGAAGAGACATGATCCAGTCGATCTCCTGCTGGTAGCATATATATAAACCATCTGCCATTAGAATGTCCATTAAGTTTACCTCTATGGACTAGTAACAAAACGTATGATCATACTTATATATAGTCTGGGTTATTCTCTTGACCTGCCTCTTAAAAGTTGAAAGTCAACGTTAATTGGCAACCTTTTAACTCTAATATTTACTCGTGCAACTCCTTAAAATGCAATTTAAAATTTCACTAACATAATTTTGGTACCTGAAAAAGCCTCAACAGCTTCAATTTAAAGTGGTTTCCATTTGATAAGAATGCAAGTTCTTAGTATCATTTAATTTACTTATTTACTGATGCAAAATACTTTAACCACCCCTTAGTTTTCCCTTAATTACACTGACATCATATCTCTGTTTTGCATACGCATAAACCTCCTTAAAATTGAAGTGTGTATTGCACAAAACCTTCCTCAACAACTTGAGATTGTATTTCTATTCATTTGAACAATTAGTTGACCGCTTAAACTTTATTTTAACCGAAATACCTCTATTTAACACAAGAATTATTTAAATATTTATTTGTTGAGAAGATTTTATATAGCCAAAAATAATTCTAAAACTTATTTTTTTCGAATTTTGTAACTTGTTATAAAATTTATTAATTTTAATTTATCTCTTTTATTGGAACTTATTTATTTATGTTTTTTAAATAGTTGAAAGTATATATAAAGCACATTTTAAACTGTATCATATTGAAACAAAACAAAAATATTTAAAACAAGAGAAACGACATGTATATGGTGAATAATAGATAATTCATATAAGCTTTGCTTTTAAGAAGAGAAAGACTACTCGTGTGAGTTTAGGAATTTGTTGGGAAAAATGATTTTATGAATTCCGAGAAGAATTTACAGCATTTATGAAGAATTACAGATTTCAAGATAGTTTTTATGGATTTCGAAATATTTTTTACGAATTTGTAAGATGATCTTGTTTTAATTTACGTGCACCGTCTTTAGTGACATTTGAATGGAAACAAACACTGTCCCATTCAACTTAACTTTTGTACTTTGACAATTATTAATTATACGTGGTTGTTCCTGGTGCCTGTTTTCCACCCAAGTCTACAGATGCCGAAGGGTAAATTAGGATTTAGCATGAAGGGTGAATTAGTAAATAAAAGTTATTTTAATATAAATTCTACTAAAAAACATATTTTCAGAATCCTTTTAAAATATTCTTGATGATGATGTCAACAATTTGAATTTAAGCATATGCTTTTAAAATAAATAATAGTATGTTAATTTAGGCTAAAGTTACATTAATCCTTTAAATTTATATGAATTTTCAATTTTATCCCTTAATTATAAAAAATACACCGTTAATCCTTTAACGATTTAATGTTAATAGAAGATGACTAGAACATGTTATTGGTTTCATAGCTGGCGTATCACACAGGTCACATCCTAATATTTTTATATGCACTAAGACAAAAGGTTAAAACAACTTAACATGAGAGAGAACCTTATAACCTGAATTTCTGTTTATATATACATTTTTTTATGTGAAACATGGCACCGTACTCTCACTGTAGCATGCATGTTTAGATCATGTGTGAGTGACACATTTGATTTATTTGGAACAACGTTTTTAAAAAATCAAACATATGTTTAACTGTATTTTTTCGTAAAACGAGATAATTTTATCCATATGTTTATTTTGATTTACATAAAAGTACTTTTATATCGTATTTTTAAATGAGCCCATTATTATACGAAGACACAAGCCACAATCTTTTAATGCTATTTGCTTGAGTTGTTATAAATCACACCAATCGTTAAAGAGTAATTAGACATTTGTTTTGCTTCTAAGTTTTCTTATTCTCATGTACACACCCCATAGCAATTTTCAGAGGGCACAAAAAAAACTAAAAAAATAGCTACAAATTTCTGTCACTGCTCTTCTTACTGAATATAACAATTAACTTATTTATAATTCAACAGCATTACATATATTTACGAATTTTTCTGCAGGAATCTCTACTTGCAAGAAAGAAAAAAATCGAATGAACTGGATATGAAAGTCCATGGAGTACAAAAGATATTGACTCTCCTCCGATCCCCGGGGGAAAAGGATTATCAATAATAAGTGGCCAGTTTTGATCGGGGTAAAGTGGAAATCAAATCAACAAACCGTCTCTTGCAAGTTGGAATACAAGCATAGGACCGGCGTCCAGCCATTATTCCTGATCATCCCCATCTTCTATCTTCCCTTGGCAATCCCAGACCCGCAAGTAAGTTCCGATCTCTGCAGCGTGCCTCTCTCTCTCTCACATATCGGATCTACGAGTTCTTTAGGTACCGGATTTGTCCATGTTCACTACAAATCTGCCCTGCCTTTTTGCTTCTTTGGATGTCTGTTCTGATTGTTCTATTCATTGATCAAATTTAGTAGTGCTTTCCTCATTCTCTAGTTCCTGCTTCTTGTATGTTTTCTCGAAAGAATCTGAACTGGACCGAAACCGGTTCGGTCCCTCGTTGCCATCATTTGATCACGCCACCGTGTAACATCAGAAGTTTTGGGGAAAGCTCATGCTTGGGTGGCTGTTATCTGTGAGATTCGATTTCTTGCCCCGAAAGCTGTCTCTTTTAGTTTTTTGTGTCTATTTAAGCTTTTAATTCTTGATGGAAATTGCGGTTGGGTTGGATTTAGCGTTTGCTTCGGCTAAACTTCGAGATAAGGGAAGCAAGCCCAGAAACTCCTAAAATTTAGATAGTATCTTATGGACGAGAGACTAACAATCTACCATGCCTTATACATTATACTTTCTGATCTATCCACTTCATCACATATTGCATTGTGTAAACCTGACTCTATATATCAATTGGTGTTTTAGTATTTTACTTATTGTCCCCGGAGGATGATGAGCTGATGATTCGGTTTTGACGGGATTTTACTTATTGTCCCCGGAGGATGTTGTGGATTTCTTACCGTTTGCTTGATGGTTGTTCTTTTTCTAGGTTATACTTAATGGTATTCTTTCCGTGGTTTTCTTTCAAGTGTAGGTAACAAATTGCTTGTATCGCAGAATGGCATCCAATAGGGGTCAAGGCGGAATTCAACAGTTGTTGGCTGCAGAGCAAGAAGCACAACAGATTGTGAATGCTGCTAAAAATGGTATTCTTCCTCTCATTTCCCCCTTTCTTTGCTCTTGTTATTGGCTTGATCAAATTCTATCTCTTTCTCCTTGTATATATTTGACTATTTTCATCGAAACTCAGATGTCTAATGAAGTGATTTAATCCAAAAGTTGTAGGTCTTCCCCTCCCCTGTCTCTTTTGTTCCCTTAATCTTTTCATCCTTCCTGTAAATTCTAGATGATGTAGTATCTTATTTTACCTTTTGAACCGCGCCTGTAAATATTTTCAGTAATGATACATCCTTTCATTAAAAAAAAAAAAATCTTTCATCCTTACTTGGAATCATGAGTAGCTGATCATATGATAGGCATGGGCTTGATGCTCAGGAATGTGTGACTGTGTAAATTCCCTAAAAGAAAAATATTACCATTTGCTCAACTCCATTGGTTTGTTCATGAGTTAATGTATTGGTATTGAATTTTCTGCTGCTAGAAAAATTGGCCAGACTGAAGCAGGCCAAGGAAGAGGCGGAGAAGGAGATTTCTGAATATCGAGCTCAGGTGGAGTATGAGTTTCAAAAGAAATTGGAAGAGGTAAGACTATGCTTATTGTAGAATGTAGATATTAAAGGATTCCTACATTTGTTTGTTACGAGTTATGGAGACCAAGTTGTGTGCATTGTTTTCAATGAACACAGAGCAGTGGAGATTCTGGTGCCAATGTGAAGCGGCTTGAGCAAGAGACTGAATCAAAGATCAATCACCTCAAGACAGAGGCCGAGAGAATATCTCTGGATGTTGTTTCTATGCTCCTCAAGCATGTAACTAGTGTAAAAAATTAAGGTCCTTGATGGTGTATTGACTCTCAGTTGATACCAATTGTTATTGTTGAATTTACCTTGTCTGCTACGTAATAAGATTCCTGATTTGTGTCAGTTCCTGCTTTCCTAGAGTATTGTAACAAAAATAATCTGAGGCTTGTTGAGCCAATGATCATAACTTGTTGCATCGATATTGGATAAAATCCCTTGTTGCCTTACGGTCGAAAGAGCTGGGATGTCTGAAAACTAAAAACTAAACGCACCCCAACCCTAAATCCCTCCACTCTGAAGAGCTTTCTGAGATGAATGCATGTTATAACATTTTGTGCAGTGCTAAAGCAAAGAGGATGCACTTTCGCGGTGCAATTATGAGGTGTGTAGCCAGTGGGTTCCCCTGTATTCATGGCCTCTCTGTTTCTTATTGTACTAATGACTTGTAAGACTATTCCAACAAGGTTTTCTTCTCTCTTTCGTTTTTTTTTTATATGTAAGACTTTTTTCAAACAGTTGTGAAGCACGTTTATAATCTTTTTTTAAAAAAAGAAAATACCCTTCATCAAGTGAGAAAATCAAGGTGAAATTAAGTTTGGGATGGAAATGAATGACTTTAACTAACAGTATACCATTTGTACCTTATTGCTCATCGCGGATCCATTCATGAAATCCAGGCCATGTGTTTCGGGCTTTCGCCTCCTACCTACCTATCCCTATCTCCTCTATCTGTTGGTGGGGCAAATTAATAGGGCATTCCAGATTATAGGAGCACGCGCACACACGGTAATTACTAAGCTTGATCGATTGTGTCGTGCATGTAACGGTGAAAATGCTGCGAGGGGTCCAACGTTATTGATTGCACCGGAAACATGCATTGATGATGCCACCTAAGACCAACTCGGACCAAGCAACCATTGGCCTGCTGTCGCCAACTAACATTTTACAGCTTTTACGTGTTACTGTAATCCTTGTCAGGGTTTATTTTATGTTAATAACAAGAAGTGGGTTTAAGTTATTTTGATAGAAAGACAAAATCTAACAGTGCCGGCAATGGCGAGCGGGCTTGGTCCGCTACGACAGGGCATTCATTTACCACTTCCTCACATGATGTCGTGTAGAAATTGTCTGTGAATCACCATTTGAGCATTCATCCTCTGCCCTCTTCATGTCCCTGTTCAATCCCCTGCCTCTCTACTTCTTAATAAATTGGTCGTCAAGCAGCCCAATTTCTTTCATGGCTTTCAGTTTCACTGCTACAAGCGAAATGTGAGCATTTCTTTCAATGAAATTCAAATTTTGATTCATCTTGTGAATAATCAATCCCTTTTACTAAATCCAATTACGAACCAGCTTTTGTTGATGCCGTTTGAGAGCCTGAATCAAAGACTTGGCAGAGTCTGAAAATATGCGTTGTCTTCCAAAGGGACAGCAAATCTTGACCGATTTTTAATTTTTGGGGCCATTGAGATGCATCATCAGAGAGGAGATAAGAGACACGGAGGTCTTACCTATCAACCAGACCTGGCCCACTCTTTCAAGCATGTTTCATAGCCAGAAATTGTTTTTACAAAATTAAAATTCGAATCCATGAATTGATAATCAAGACGGCATTCACATTGTTTCTTCTCTCGTCAATTCTCCCACTTGAAAGTTGAAAGGAATCTATTTGTCGTAAATCTTTCTGTCTGATATACAAGACAGGGAAGGTACTCAGTTCCATGCAATGAGAGGTGGAATATCGAAATTGCCCCTAATTATTCCTCCCTCTCGCTTCTCTTTCATATTTATTTTAAGAGCATCATGGCCTTCTCTCCTCCATCCTCTTCATTTTTCCCTTATTTATATCCCAACAAACAATGCTTTTAAAAATATTCAATTTTCTTAATTTTTTGTACATTCTTTATCCCATTATGTTCGTTCATTCCACTTTTTTATTCTTGCAAGCTCCGTCGTGCAATTGGACAAAATATTAAAGAGAAGGTCCTTAATCCTTGTAGGATTTTGGTCGTCAACAAGGCTTCAGCACGCATATGTGCAGCCGTACAGTCCAAAACCAAAAAAATAAAAAATAAAGTATATCATTTTATCAGATATAGCTTTTGGTTTATGTGTCTTATTTTTTTAAGCATATTTGTTTAAGAAAGTGGTGACTATAGATGAAACTTGGTTTGCATGCAATAACTGTATCCTCGGTAGTGAATGCTTATAATTCGAATGCTAATGGTTAATCGTGGCAATCAAATGTGAAAAGGGATAAGCATAATCAATCTCTGATATGTCAAATCAAATGGCCTGGCTCCAATCCACATCAATGGCGGAAGTGGCCCCGCCTGTTAAAATCTCAACTTGGTCGTATACTTGATTTGTAGTACGGCAGAAAAGTATTTTTATGTAATTCAGAGTAAATATATGAAGAAGATTATCTTATTTTACAGAAAACACGGTTGAACGTGCTTTTAACCTTCTGAAAAGCTTTGCCAGATGGAGACATTGCGTGCCCCTATTTGCCTCAGCTAATCCAATTTCCTTCTTTATGACTTCCAATATTTTGCTTTTTAAAATTCTCATTCTGATCTTATTTCACCGAAAGATTAGTCTTCTGAAGAAAGCTAATTAAGACACCATCGTTCTCCATTTATTCCCCTAATCAGTGCGACCGAAAGGCGATATAATAGATTTTAGACATACAAAAATAAGAAATTACTTGGATACGGGGGATTCAAATTTTATGTCCTAAATCGCAGCCCAAGAAGGAGATAACTGAGACAATCATCATCATCATAAAGTGCTCATCAAAAGGGGTCAAGTTGACTGAAAGGTAAACACAGAAGCTAAATGAAGAGCTCAAGATTGGAGAGAAAACTTGAACATGACGAGATTGATTCCATGCTCTTCTGTCGCAACCTGCAGGAATGATTAAGATCAGTGGGGAATCAAAATATGATTTTTTTTCCCGTGGGGTGGAAGGATTTGTGAAGAGAAGGCATATATGGGTTCCCGCGCGTGAATGCTTGAATCGGGAAATGGTATAGTTTAGAAGAGAGAAAGAGATGATATATGATTGATGAGAAGGGCATGTGCAGAAAGAGGTAGCGCAGAGAGACAGGGTAGAATCTTCAGTGGGAAGGGCAAACACAGAGAAAGGGCCAAATGCTTGACTCTTCACGGAGGAAAGGGAAAGCTGTATTGTGTGTGAAACAATGAAAGGGCTGGGTTCCAATCAGGCAGGCACAGCGCAACAGAGAGCAAATTATAAAACATCTTATTCTATTCCCCCTTCAATTCATTCCCACCTTTTTCAAAATATTTTGTTTGGTCGACCTTTTCCCACACCCCCTCCCCAATTGGAAATCTTGCAGCTTTATCATCAACTTTACCTCATTTTCTTTCTGCTCTATATTTCTCACTGCCTCCTTGCAGCCTTCTCCATGTGCTTTTGCCTCCGTTACTTCTCTTTCCTCTCCCTTCGACTGTTCATCTCTCTCTCTCTCTCTCTCTGCGCTTCACATGGTTCTTTTTTTTTTATCCATGCAAGCCCTATCCATCGTTCATCGCGTTCTTGCTTTGGAGGATTCAGCGGCAATAGGTACATGCTTTCTCTGTCCGTGTTCTAAATGTTAGCGAAGGGATTAGATGACGAGCATCAGATTAAATTTCTATCTTCTCACATAGGATGCTTGTCTTTTTTCTAGAGATCAGTTCTAAGTTCACTCTATGGAGTTGGTTCAAGTTCACATGGTAGACCATAGTTCACTTAATAATCATGATGAGAATCTAGAAATCTGTAGCAATAATAAACTCAATGAAAAGAAGGCCTCGTGTGCCCCCGGGGGTATTAAATCTTTCAACAGTAAACAATAGTAATTCATATCTTTGCGTTCACATTTGTACGTGTCACTGTTTACATTATTCACACTGTAGACCTAACATACTTATGAAAGCGGTAAACCCAGAGGAACTAACTTTTTTTTTTTTTGCTGGCTTCCACCATTTATGAACCATATCAGTTATAGATTTGAAATTTGTAGGGAGGTCGGTTTAATTTGAAGAAGGGGCAACAAATGAAGAGGAAAAAAATAAATTATCATAGTGCTTCCCAATCTCAAAGGACCTCGCCATGTAAATGCTATGTACTGTATTCTTACGTCATGTGTACTAAATCAACAGGCAAACAAAAACAGCACAAAATAAAACAGGAAGAGGACAACAAGGGGGTGAAATCTCGTTCTTTAAAGAAGTCCAATTGTGGGGGAGATAGGAATCTAAATGCGATCCAAACACTTGGAGACAAAATCTAATTCAGAAGATAGAAAGACCGATTCCCTTTCTTACGAAAAACAACTCTGAGCAAGGAAGGAAGCATCCCTTGAGCTCCTCCTTATATACCCTCCCAATACCCTCGAAACTGAGCAAGTTTAAACAGAAAAAGAATAGTCGTCCAGGTAGCAGATACATAGAGTGCTTTGTGGAGCTTGGTTTACATAAGCCCAAGAACTATAAGAGGGACGGCTTTGCCATTTGGGAGAGAGAGACCGTCCTTTCCTCCTGCTTCTGCGTTATATGCTAGCTAAGTTGTAGGCTTGTGAAGGGTACATACATTTGGTCAAGCTTGCCTCGTCGTCTTCCATGGAGTGCCTGGCTCCCTGTATGCCATTTGCATAGCCCATCAGTACATTGGTGGCCTTAGCGAATGGCGTGCGAGGAGTCATGCATGCTGTGCATTGCTCTTCATCTGGGCACACTTAATGAATATCTATCTTTGAGTCTTCCATTATTTCTTTGATCTTGCTTTGCCTTCTCATTTGGTTCTCTTGTTTAGATAACTTGCTGCTCCCAGATTCCCTCGGTCGGACTTGTCTTAAGAGGTAGATATACATACAAGTCCACTAAAGATCATAACCTTCTTCCTTATATATGTGTGTTTGTCTGACAGATTCACAAATCCTTGTTCTTCCTGTATTATCATTTTGGTTTTTGTTAGCTTCTTTTGTATTTGTTCGCGTCTATATATGACAAGTGAATTCAAAGTAAAGTCTGTGTGGTCTTTGAATTGGTGACTATCTTTGATTCTAAGTCAGGATGAGCATAAAATTAGCCAAAAGTTAAATGATGATTTACCACCTGTCAATAGCTAGCAAGCTTTATCCAGCAATGAATTGTTACAGGAAAAAGTTTGTGAATTATATTGGTTGGTGTTGTTTAACGCTGCTATAGCTTTTGGTTAATACGTAATAAATGATTCACTAATATGAACATATTATTCAGCTTATAATTTCTCCACAACCTGTGTTCATACTAAATGCCATGTACTAAGTTTGACCAAGAAAGACACTGCTATGTACTTGATAAATTTGTGGTGCTAACCCAAGAGAGAAATTATATGTATAACTCATGATAATTGTCATATGTTTGTGTATCATTTCTCTATAGTCTCCTTTATTACCAAGGGGGTTGAAGATTAGAAATAACATGGTTTGAAGCTTTTAGTGTGTGTGTGTGTGTTACCTGTGAGATCATCACATGCAACAGTTGTAGACTTTTGCTTGTTGAGTGTACATGTTGATAAACAGTAGAATATCAAAGGCAGTTGACATTTATGCATGGCGATCCTCACACGCAATGACGCCATGAAAGCCCCACTTTCTTCTAGTTAAGCTTCATCTTCTTCTTCCATTAATGGAAGAGATTGTTGTACCTTCTATAGAGTATAGACTGCCCGCCCTTCTCATAGTACGCCTCCTCTAGTCCTCTCTGTCTCTCTCCCTTTTCTGTGGATGTATATATTATTCTCCCTTTGTTAATGCAGTCGCTGATGGATATCGTTATTAATCATTGCCCTGTTTGGCCGAATTTTTAGAAATTTTAAGCGTACGTTCAATTGTGTTTTTCGGTACAACAAAATAATTTCTTTTATATATTTATTTTAACTTACATATAAGTAATTTTCTATATTTTTCTACTCCCTCTCTCCCTTAATTGTTGTAAACGCTGAAGATCATTATCAAACACTAGTTATGTGATTTAGATCGATGTGGATATCTCTCTCTTTCACTGAGTTCCGTTGATCGTATTTGTTGTAAAGTTGAAGACCCGGAGAAAAGGGAAAATTATGTGGAAATCCTGGTTATTCAAGACAAAAAATACATGGAAACCTTGTGTAGGGGACACTAAGTGTGATTATCCCTCGATCACTTTTATAATAGTGTGTATACGGATTGACAAATCAAAGAGTGTTCGGTGGAATATCTCATGGTTACGTTCGAACCTACTTCAGATCATAATGGTACTTTATGCGGCGATGTGACCTGTGTTTGTAGTCATATTGTGCCTATTGATCGCTTGCTTCCCACTAGGTTTTCTGTTTTGTTCTTTATTGACTTAGTTTGCTCGAAAACGAAATAATCTCTGTTTTGTTCTTTATTGACTTAGTTTGTTCAAAAACGAAATAATCTCCTTCATGTATTTACTTTGATTTATGTAAAAGCATCTGTCCACCGTATTCCTAAACAAGTCATTGTCTTCTTCTATTATCTTTTTCTAACCTTGAAAAGAATGGATACATAGTAGCCAAATAATGTTCTTCGTAACATACGCTCATACAGAATCTGTATTAGCTGGTAGTATCAGTTTGGAACTGGGATGAGAAGGAAAAGACAAGCAGAAACAAACTTCGGTCAAAGGCAACATGTAAATAATTAACCTTGATCGACTTGTATGTGGGGGTACTCTCGTGTATGAAGCCTTTGAGAGCCCAAACCAATAAAAGCACTTGAATTTAAAATTAAGAGAGCAAGATTGGTCAAATGTGACGGCGAAGTCAACACTGTTGTAACCCAATACCTCCCAATCATCAGTGGGGCTTTGCCGCTGGTTTTGAAGGGAATTGCTTTCTGATTGATAAAGGTTCTAGTTCCCGCACGCTTACGTACAGTTGACCCAATGCAATGTTTTTTGTTTAAATATAATAATGAAGAGTGTAAGAACATTTTTTTTTTTATAAACAATGGTATCCACGGTAGAAAGAAGTAATTAATCACATTCGTTGATTGCACAGCACTTTCATAGAGGGGATAGCTGACCCTGGTTATTAAGGAGCTGCATACCCAAAGCAGAATTCAAACTCTTGACTTTGGTTAAGTTTAGATCAGCCCAATACCACTCAATCAACCCCAAGATCGAGTGTATGAACATTGTGTGTGCGCAAACGGTCAAATACCATATTTTTTGGGTGTGAACATCTCCACTGCTCTGGATATTTTATGACGCTTACACACAAATACTTCATTAAAATTGGGGGAATGGCGTTGGCCTCTGACAAACTTGGATTAATTCCAACAACAAATAATGGCGGCCATATATGTACAAGCTGATCAAAGTTTATACGCTATGTTAGATGTGGAAGGCATTAACTAATTAACTTGAATATTATTTCCAATAGGATTTTTCGGTCTCATATATCTATCACTGATTGCATAAAAAATCAAGAAATGACCATACACAGAGACAGATGAGAGGAAAGGCAAAACTTGGATGAATCCCAATTCATTTAACGGGCCAGGATGACGGAACTCCAAATACCCTGGTTTGCTCCACTTGAAATGGATTCTGGACTCACGGGTATTTGCTGCCTTATTCTGATGTTTCTGAGATCAGCAAGAAAGCCTGGTTTTGAAATAGCAACATCTTCCATCTCATTAATGTTGCAGCTAGTCAACATCTCAACCGCCTCTGTCATTTTTGGCCGAAGCTTGGCGGTTTCTTGCACGCAAAGCAGCCCCACTTTCAGGAATAGAATGGCTTCTTCTGCCACCAAGTTCATATTCGTGATAACAGGATCCACCATTTTTACTAGCTCCTTAGCTTTATATGCTGCCCACACCTGTACGTACGTACACATGTTTGTTCACATCCACAATAATTGGACCCAACCAACATAGTAATCAATCGACTCATGGGCGATAGGATTATATGTTAAATTTCTTACCTTCTCTACTAGGAAACGATCCGTATCCTGATCAGCATCAACCGCTGCTTGGCCGCTGACAATTTGTAAAAGTAATACTCCAAAGCTATAAACATCCGACTTTCGCGTCAACTTTCCGGTAGTGGCATACTCGGGAGCAAGATAGCCCCTTCATGAAACATCACAAATATCTTCGTGCTTCTTCCACACAACAGCCTCGAAGAGTGACGAGGTTTTCGTGGTTGATACGACACAGTGTGGCCAATTCTGCCACGAACTCCATTTCTCCTCGCATTGATTCCTGTTCGATTGAAAGCACTTTCACTGCCACAAGATTGCCATCCCGGAGCTGCCCCTTTACGGATCAAAATATGAAGCCAGTCAGTTTTTTGATATTATTAATTAAGGTTTCTTTCAATGTCGTATCAAGTGTGTCAGTAGGAAAAGAACTAGAATATAACCTTGTAAACAGAACCGAAGCCGCCTTCTCCAATCTTGTCCCATGAATTGAATCCACGAGTGGCTAATTTCAATTGTTTGCCAGAGAATACACGAAATGCTTCGCCAGTAATGCCTCCTTCTGGATCATCTGCCGAGTATGAGATGGAAGAAATTAAATTTAAAAAAAAAAAAACAGAGAGAGGCAGAATCTGAAGAAGAGAAGAATATATAGAAGACAGAACATGAGGATCAACTAGCGGAAGGCATATGTATATATACCTAACTGTCTTGGTTCGTTGACTGATGCTGAGAAACAAGCCAGAAATGAACGAGGAATCCTCATGTCTCAGAAATCTGAGCATAGAAAGCAGGAGCTATCGTTGGATGTGGGGAAGTGTGTATGGTTTATATATAAAGGTTTTGGGAGGAGCGTGTAAAATTTGGAAGAAGACAGCAGAGGTTTGGAGACTGAAGAGAGCTGAGAAGGAAGAATACACGGTAAGGTTGACTGACAACGTCCCTAGCTCCCTCTCTTTGACTCTGGTTTTTTTAATCAAGTTATCGCACCTCATCAATTCCGTTCCAAAGGTTCGTGCCTCCTTCAACCCAGTCCCCACCTTTTTTAATTAGAAAAAGAGATGGCAGTAGTATCTTAATCTTGACTTGATTGAGAAAATACCACGTGCCCTTTTTACATGCAGCATTTTGTTTACCACAACCAATAAATGAACGGCAAAAGTGACTTTTTTTTTAAGTAGAATAATTTTTTAAAAATTAATTTTGGGTAGGAATTAGAGGGTGTGGTCTAATTTATATTTGAATAAAGAGTGACAAAGCAACCTTTAAGTATAATGGAGTTTGAGAAAACAGTGGAGAAGTACTTTTACCATTTACGAGGTAACTGTGTGAAGGAGATTATCTCGTTTTGCAGAAAAACACTGTTGAACGTACTTTTAGGGTGTTGAAACGCTTTGCCCAACGATGCCAATGACTTTTGAAAAATGAATTTAAGGTAAAAGTTAAATGATATAATATGTATTTAAATAAGCGGTAGCAAAAATTATTTTTTTGTCAAAACAAAAATTTGTTTGAACAAATATTTAAAAAGTAAGTTTATGTAAAAATATTTTAAAAAATATAAATCTTATTAAATAATACATATTCATATGTGTATATATATTATCATAATCTGACCTCCTCCTAGAGGCCTTCCTACCTATTTTCATTAAATAATAGGGAAATTTACTATTATGTTTTAAATAGATAATTAATTAATAAAAGGTTTAAAAATTAGCAGAATTACCATAAGGTTCCAGCAGTGGCTAGTCCGATTATCATTAACAACTTCATCAGCCGTCAATAACAACTGGACCAACTGCTGTTAGGATTTGATGGTAATTTTACCAATATATAAAACCTTTTGTTCACTAATTCATCTCACTCTGTTCTTTTTGCAAATTTCCTTAAATAATATACATTATTCTATATGTTGGGCTTGTTTAGATAATCTCTTGGGAGAACAGACACAGATCCCGAGATAAATACGTGAGAGGAATTTTGTCTCGGTAAGCGCAATAATAAATTTTGGTTGCCCAAACGGCTAACCAAACAAGCATGTTATCACCGCTCTCTTCTTTTATGTTCTACGTCTTCATGTACCCTTCTCCTTCACGAAAGCACCTGAAGGTTTTGTTCCTTTTACTTGCTCCCTCGTAGCCTCCCCTCCATCTCCCTCTCCCTCTCTGCTATCCTCTCCGTGCATGCCCCTCCTTCAACGCCGAGTCTGTCCATTTCGCAGAACAATACTTTAAAAAGACAGAAAGGAAAAAAAAGAGCATAGGGGTTCAGCATGATGGTTCGCACAAGATGCGGCTTCCTTCATCGCCATAGCTGCTTTGGCTATGTTTGGTAGGGTGTTTCAACTCTAAAAATGCACGTTCAATAATTTTTTTTATAAAATAAGATAATTCCCTTTATATATTGACCTCGTCTCCCGTAAAAATATTTATTTTCTGCAACTCCAAACGGCTCAACTTAATATAGTTGATTTCTATGGTTAAGATGCATCTAGAAATATTCAGTATCGATCTTTCTACGTGTATTTGCTGTTTAAAGTATTTTTCAGTGTGTGTGATGTCATAAAATTCTCTTATATGCGTCTAAAACTTTAAAATATTTTTTTTATGTATCCAGCATAAGGGATAAAAGTATTTTATGGTGACGATGGACGCACATAAACAGTGCTTTAGAATGTTATATGTATTGGAAAAATATTTTAGTATACTTGATGTGTTGAAAAATATTTTGAGACGCTAGATACAACTAATCTGGCTTACGCTCTCCGTCTTTCATGATAAATAAATTAGATAGAGGCAATAGTATAAAATATAAAGGAAAGAAGCGGCGCATTAAGGTTTCGTAGCAATTCAACTTCATACAAGATGTTAGCAAGGGCCCGTTTGATCCAAGAATTGATGAAAATGAAAGAGAATGGGAGAGAATGAAATTTTTTTTTTTGACATGCATGGTATACATTAGAATGGAAAATGATTTGATAAAAAAATTTATATTTGATTGGGTTAAAACTGTGATAAGATAGGTAGGAAAATATTTAAAATGATAATATTGCCCTTTTTAACATTACATCGGTTAAAAATAGATTCCTACAAAAAAATGGTGGAAATTAAATAAGGCTTCCAATGGATGAGTGAAGATTAACCGTCGCTGGAAAACGCTCTCCTGAAAAAATAGTGCGCCAAACATGTTTGAGCAATGAAAAATTTGCATTTTCCATTTCTTTCCCAGTTTCTCTTTCAATCAAACAGGCAGAAAAATTTTACGTGTGTTTGGGAATTCTGCTGGGAGAAAGAAATTTACAGATTTTGAGATATTTTACAAAATTTTAGATGATTTTACGGATTTCTATATAATTTTTATGAATTTTTAATGGATTTTTACAGAATTTAAAATAATTTTATCAGGGAAAACGGAAGTCTTGAACTATTCGTTTACCAATCTTGCCGCAGGTGACGGCGTGGACTGATGAATTTGTTCAGGCTTACCCTCTTGCATCAACTTTCTTTACCTTTTTTAAGCGCCATACAGAATCTGAACCTGAACAAGTCTTATCAATCGTGTTATTGACTTTGACTATCAAAATTATTATCTCATTTGATCATGTACATAATTCAGCTAAGCGTCCCTTGCCGCGTTTATCTTGTTCCATAATTTTTACTCGGAGCAATATGGGAATTGACAACTTCAGCTAAACACTGCTTTTTAATATTCGAAATCTATAACCACAAGGTACTTGCAATAAACATCAAGCTGTCCTAAAAACGGGGGAAAATCATTCTGTCTCTGATAAGAGGGAAAATGTCGCATTCAAGCTATTTTAGGCGCCAACAAGAGATATAATGATATTAAGGGTTGGTTTGATTTCAAGGTTTTGAAACCTAGGTTTGAAATCTAGGTTTTCTCTTTCATACTCTCTTTTTACTACTCTTTCTTACTTTCCTCTTTCTCTTTCTTACTTTCCTCTTTCATACCCACTTTTTCTTACTTTTTTACTTCGAAATCTGTAAAAGTTATAACTTTCTAAACATAAATCACATTTCAAAACCTAGGTTTTACCTCGGAATCTGTGAAACCTAGATTTCAAACCTAGCATTCAAACCAGCCCTAAATGTTTACCCAGATATGAAAGATCAAATTGTGATATTATATTATTATTGAGTGGTACACCTATAATATCACCATCAAATCATGAGATGCTTGAGGTGTGTGCATGGATTGGGAAGGTAGGCTCACTCGGGCGCACACATAACAGGCTTTCTTGCTCGCCGAGGTGGCCAAATCCACCCGTGAAGCTCAACTAACCCCTTTTCCTTTCCTGTAGGTTAAGTTTGACAAAATTCACGGTTACGAAAAATTACCAATTTTTATTCCAACTCCAACGAAGAGGAACAGAGAATATATCCTGTTTAAATTGCTAGACTTCTAGAGGTAAGACTGTGGACTGTATAATTTGCGTTTTTTGCGATACTGATAATATATACTGATTTAGGAGTAGTATCAATTTGTATTCACTCTTAATTTCTCATGCCTGTTTCGATAAAGTAGAAAAGGAAAATAATTTAAAAAAAACAAAAGAGGGTCTCTTTATGACAAGCTTCCAGTCCCTTACCAATGGTGTTCCTGGGTGGAGGTTTACGCAATTTCCATTATGCTCGCCACCCAATCCTACCGAAAGATTCCATCTTTCTCTTTCTCTTTCGCGGTGCCTCTCTCTCTATCAATGCTTTGCGCATTGGTTCGCTTGCATGTTTCCTCCGTCACCCTCATCCTTCTTAGCTCCTGAGTTTTCATAACAATTCAGTAGCTCCTCCACGACAAGCCCTGGGTATTCATGTGCGCCAAATCTCATATTTGTTTCCCTTCTTCTTCAGGTGCCGCGTGCTCGGTTTATCTTATTGTGAATACTTCCAAGTTTGAATTCTTCCCTATGGTGCAAATTGCCAAAGAGGGGACAGATTCTGCGTGTTCATACCTTCGGAACAGCTGGAAATTCTGGATTTTTCAGTCCCTAGAGTAAAATCAGTCAGAAACACTGTTTTATTTTAATTGAGAAAGGAGCTTCCGGATATTTTTTTTTTCATTTCTCGCAGTTTGAAAGAAGCCTCTCGTCCATGGGTAACATAGAAAGTAGCAGCGCTAACGGCCGTCAGAGAAGCAATAGCAGACCGAACCATCCACCCCCTCCTCCGCCGCCACCGGTTAGGCCGCAGCCAGAAATCGCGTTGAATCTGCCTGTGCATCCAGCATCGACACCTCAGACGTCGCAATACCCAAACTCGGGTCCTTCCCCGTATTTCCATTACCCAGGTCACTATTCCGCTCCCCATCAGGCCATGCCGGCGATTTTG
>JANTPZ010000831.1:0-24539 GCA_025593235.1 Vachellia pachyceras | reverse complement strand
CTCAAGGACCTACTTTTGGGATCAAAGGAGGAGCAGCTGGTGGTGGCTACAGCCAAGTAATTCCTATGGATGAGTTCAATCTTCATCTAACAGGAGATATACATGCAATAACAGCAGCGAACAATCTACTAGCTGCTGCAATTGATACTCGAATTTTCCATGAGTCAACACAGTCAGACAAGGCTCTTTTCAACAGATTATGTCCTCCCAATAAAGAAGGGAAGAGGAAGTTTAGTGATATCATGTTCAGACGTCTTAAAAAACTTGGCATTTCCAAGACCCAGCCAGAAGATCTCACACCCGAAGAAGTATCTAAATTTGTTAGGCTTGATATTGATCCAAATTCTATAACATGGAGGAGAGTAATGGATGTTAATGACCGTTTTTTAAGAAAAATTAGTATTGGCCAGGGACCTGATGAGAAAGGAATGGTAAGAGAAACAGGATTTGATATATCAGTTGCTAGTGAGATAATGGCTGTTTTGGCCCTCACGACATCCTTAGCTGACATGCGAGAGAGGCTTGGAAAAATGGTGATTGGAAATAGCAAGAATGGTGACCCAATAACTGCTGATGATCTAGGCATTGGAGGTGCTTTAACAGTGTTAATGAAAGATGCCATTAACCCTACTCTTATGCAGACTTTGGAAGGAACACCTGTTCTGGTTCATGCAGGACCTTTTGCAAATATTGCTCATGGGAATTCTTCTATTGTGGCTGATAAGATTGCACTAAAGCTGGTTGGTCCAGGTGGATTTGTAGTTACAGAAGCAGGTTTTGGTTCAGATATTGGAACTGAGAAGTTTATGAACATCAAGTGTCGATACAGTGGTTTGACACCTCAATGTGCTATTATTGTGGCGACAATAAGGGCTCTAAAAATGCATGGTGGAGGGCCTCAAGTTGTTGCTGGAAAGCCTCTTGATCATGCGTATTTGGCTGAAAATATTGCTCTGGTTGAGGCTGGCTGTGTGAATCTGGCGAGGCATATATCAAATACAAAAGCTTATGGTGTTAATGTCGTTGTTGCTATTAACAAGTTTTCAACTGACACTGAAGCTGAGTTAAACATAGTTAGAAATGCTGCTTTGGCTGCTGGGGCTTATGATGCTGTAATTTGTACTCATCATGCTCATGGTGGTAAAGGAGCGGTAAGGTTTTCCTTTGAAAGCATTATATTTGAGCTAAAGAATAAAGCTGTACCCATCATTTTCCCTAATACATATTATTGTGAAATTTGACAATTAATAATCCCAGTAAATACAAAATGAATATGACAACCAATTGATTGCTTACACTTAAATAATTTTGTGGAATAACAAACCAAATTTAAGTGATAAGCTTCCTTGATTGTTATCTAGTGTTTGGCTTAATTCTTAAGTTGCTTCGGTAGCCCAATACTACTGGACCCATCACTCACTGACCATAATGTGTCAGGAAAAAAAAAAAAGATCTATGCCATATTTGAGGGTTGACATTTTTGGTAGACAACCATTTTAGGACCAGAAGTAGTTGCACACAGTTTTCTTTAGTAAGTGCAAGTAACATGATATAGCATGATTCTACCAGTGATGGATTGTATTGCATAGTGAAGTTACTATGACATGATTCAGGTTGACCTGGGCATTGCAGTTCAACGAGCCTGTGAAAATGCGGCAAACTCATTCAAGTTCCTTTATTATTTAGACAAAAGTATCAAAGAGAAAATAGAGGCAATAGCAAAATCATATGGTGCTAGTGGTGTTGAGTACTCTGAGCAGGTATGCTTTTCTCACCTTGACCTTACAGCTAGCTATTCTATATTTGACAAATAAGACATCCAATGTTCTATTCTGATTGGTTCTTTTGTTATTGACAAACTATATTACAATTTGCTTATTCTGCTAAGTCATTAGCTGTTTTAGAGCAGTTATTTTTTATTTGGCAAAAGAATTATTTATTAAGAGATTTATGATACAAGGCAAAAGGATTATGAGTTAAAAACAAATGTAACTTGAGTAAAGAGAGATAGGAAACGTGTTAAAAGATGAACATATTCTCCTCATGTTAAGAGATATCCTTTTAACTCAATGCACATCATGAAAACTTATTTCCATGTCTTCAGAATAGCTGGCCTATAGTTGTCAATTCACTAACTCTGAAGTGAACCATTGAAAACATCTAAACCCGTCATTTAGTATTCTGTTAAAGTCTTCATTCTGTTCTATCTATTTCTGATCTAATATTTAGTGGAGGGTGGGTGACTTGTGATATCACTGAGTTTCCAAAGTAACATACACATTATATCAATTCCCAACTTTGAACTGTCAACTTGATGATAGAATTTTGTGCTATCATTTGTGTACCTACATTTTTGTATTGAATCCAAATGGAAATCCTTTGTTCCTTTCAAGTTTTTGGTATTGATGACCTATTACAGAGGGAATCTATTGATTCTTGTAAATTATAATTATAATGAATCATTTGGTCCTATAGTTTTTAAAAGTTTGTAATTTATTTTAAAAAGTGTTAGGTTTTTAAATTTTTATTGTTTTAAGATTTATAAGTTGATTTTTTTATTAAACTAAGTTAATATTCCATTTGATCTTACTAGCCTAACCAAATACTTGAGATATCTTTATACTCCGTCCTGTCCTTTTTGTATGACCATGTTAACTACTTTTCTGATATTAAATAAATCAATTAACGTTAATTAAATGTTAAAAACTGATACCGCTTTCCAGAACTATCGTGATCCATTGAGTGAGGATGAAAAAGCCATTAATTAAGCTCTGAATGAAAGAGAAAAGGTTATTTTTGAAAATGAGTCATAAATGTTTCATGAATGTTTGTAAATGGTCTTACATTAAAAATTAATGGATAGGGTCTTATAAATGGAACCATAGCAGTACCTTGACTATGTATGATTCATGCCAACATAGGGATTTAAAGTAGATTGGTTTGTTGGATGGGTGATACACGTTCACATGTTAGCATGCGATGCAACCGTATTTCAGAAAAGCATTGGTTTAAGTGTGTCGAGGGTATTTAAGCAATAGGGATTAAGATATAGAAATTTTCAAAACTATAGGAATCCACTTACAAGTTGAAAAGTATATATCCCTAATTGAAAAACATGCCTAATATTTTAGGGACAAAAAAGATACTTCAATCTAAAAGGAAGTGAAAAGTGAACTAAAGTTGATGATCTTAATTCTGATTGACACTTTCGGTTGTCTGACTAGGCTGAGAAGCAGATTGAAATGTATACCAATCAAGGGTTTTCGAATCTGCCAATTTGCATGGCTAAGACTCAGTACTCTTTCTCACATAATGCTGGGGAGAAGGGAGCACCAAGTGGATTCGTTTTACCCATAAGGGATGTCAGAGCCAGTATTGGAGCTGGATTCATATATCCCTTAGTTGGAACAATGAGCACAATGCCAGGTCTCCCAACAAGGCCTTGCTTCTATGACATTGATCTGGATACATCAACAGGAAAAGTTATTGGCCTCTCTTAAAAATCCTAAGTACTTCTCCCCCAGTAATTATAATAAAAAAACAAAGGGGTCATGTGCAGTTGTTAATGGCATAACCCTTCTCAATGTTCACCTTCTGATATTTTGTTGCATTTTGCCTTCTTGGAACCTGTAAACCCAAAATAAGAATATCAGAATCATAATTTTTTTGGGATCTGTCTATGACATTTGATGTGTGTGAAGTGTAATATTAGCAATGTAAGCTTTGTTGATCAAATGCTTGGCCTACATTTTGTTTACCACAAGCGAGACATCGATTAATTTCATAGGGGATGAAGGTTGCCTGCTCCCATTGCCACAACCATGGAGGGTTAGGTGTAGTTTTGGAGAAGGGGAAACAAATACGCAGGTAACAAGCTTTGTGCATTTGATTGTGTGCTTCAGGTAGCATGAAGAGAAAACAGGGGCTGTTAAATTATTTGATAAATACTTGCATTAGTTATTGTTTTGTTTGTTATTTGTTATTAAATTATTTGCCAAAAATGACAATTGCAGATTTTGTGAAAGGCATTAATGATAGTTGGAGACCTATAATTACTTAAATGTCATGGAAGGAGTAGGACAATGGTTTTCATTTTCAATTTAAAAATGAAAAAAATTATAAAAGTAATTAATAGAAAATAATCATATATGTATTTGATAAAAATTATAATAGTAGTATTAACCTTGGGGGTTGGTTTAGTGGTACCGGGATGATCTAAGCTTAACCAAGGTTAGGGGTTTGAATCCTACCTTGGGCATACAACTTCTTAATAATCAGGGTCAGCTGTTCCATCAATTGAGGTGTCAGGCAATCATTGAATGTGATTAGTCATTGCTACTGGCGGTGGACACATATGGTATATTACAAAAAAAATATAATAGTAGTATTATTATTTTTTACGGTTGTGGTTGTTCAACTGAGCCCAATCTATTGTGAATTGTTGGTAATTTAGTGAATACGACTTTGGATTCCCAATGGAGTTTAGGTATAGTGGAAACAATGCTTTATGATGTGATGAATCAAGCTTTAAATCATCAATTGAAGAATGCTTACGTTGAGTTTCCCACAATGATTATAAGAGAATTGTTTCTGGTAAGAGAATATATTTGCTTAATAAAACACTAACAACAATATGACTTTACATCATAGTTTATATTTGAGCTGTGGAATATTTGTTCATAGCTTGGCCCTCAAATTGCCATAAGCCCTGTAATATATGTTTGGGATCTCAATGTTTATTTCCCACCATATTTTGTATAGTATAATTATAATTACAATAAAACTTGGATAAAGTTGTTTATATATGTTACGTTAAGTTTATATATGAACTTATAAGTGAATGTATGCATTTTAATAGCTAACAATTTTTTTATATAAAAATTTACAAATCTTAATTTACTCAATAGTTTATACAAAAATTTACAAGTATTCACATATGAATTTACAAGTATATATACAAATTTTAGCAATTAATAATAGCAAAATAATAAATGTAATTAAATGACTTGACTTAATAAATATAAACAACTTGATATAATTTTTGTCCTCGTCATTAGTACCTTTATCATGTTTGCAATTGTCATTTTTCTTATGTGGATTTAAATGTAAATAAAATATCTAGTATTCTTCTAAATTATAGCATTTATTGTTAGCTACACTTTTTCATGTTTTATTTGTTTTCATGCAATTGTTGTTCAAGGTTAACTAACATAGAACGGATCGGCCGAGTCAATCCTGAACCGACGACCCAGCCTCTAGTCAGGTCTAAGTTGTGTTATGCCTCAGGTTGAGTTAACCCGGTCGACTTGGTTACCTTTTTTTTAACAAACTTTTATTTTTAAAAAACCAAAATAATGATTTTTTAAAATTTGAAAGGTGAAAAAACAGAATCACTTCCCCATGCAGGCCCACAGCCTCGCTTGTATCTGATCATCTCCTTCTTAACTACTTTTAAAAAAGGATTGTTTTTTTAAATTTCAAATTTGAAAGTTAAAAAAATAAAAATAAAATCCCTTACCATATATATATATTTAGATATTTTGTTATGATGAATATTTTGAAATTGTAAATAATGCTAGATAATAGATAAACTAAAAGTATGTAATTGGTTTGGTAATTATTACTTTATTAGTAATGGAATTTACTACATAGTTTTGAAATTTTCGATTTTGGATAGTTTGATTCTGTCGATATGTAATGAGTTTTATTTTTTATTTTTCACCGGTTTGCCCCCGATTTGATCCATTAATCCTTAATCCATCATTTTATCCAGTTCAGTCACCGGTTCGATTTTCTACATTTGTTAGCTATACTATCTACCTACATGATGAAATACAAGGATATAGGTAGATGCTATTTTCCCCATCTGTTCTCTTAGACTTTACGTCTCATGCCATTGGAAAACTCAATTCCCAAGTTAAAATAAGGGAAAATTACACAGAGGTCCCTCATAAACCAATTAATCATAAAATGATCCCAAACATTCTAATAATTATTCTTAGGTCCCATGGAACCTTTTTGTAATATATTCTAATTATGCAATGTCTCAAATGCCTTTAATCTATTTGAAAGTGAGAGATGAAAATAGGGTCTAAAAACTCAGTCGCGCAAAGCTTGAAGGCTTTCTTTCCCACAACCCTCGCGTTCTTAGCTCTCACCCAGCATTAGGGGTGGAAATAGGCCAGGCTGCACCCCAAACAGACCTGGCCTATTTGGTGGGAATCAGGCCTGGCCTGGCATGTGGCCTGTATACAGGCCAATTTTTTGGCCTGAGCTTGGGCCTGTTTTTGGCCTGGCCTGGCCTGCGGCTTGTATACCTTCTACATTAAATGTGGACTCTGATGAAGGACTTACACTTCCGCAATGAGAAACTATTGAGCATTCAAATATCTAATCATGAAACATATTCAAAATAACACACGCCCAAAAGAACAAAAATGCATAATAAAGCAAAAAAATGCCAATTACTTTATGCATTAAAAGTAGATCCGTTGAGGCATTTCTAGAAAGATTTGTCTGACCAGATACCTTTAAAGCCCTTTTAGTTGAAGTTTTCTTCATAATTCCTTTCTTATTCTGTTTCCTGCCATCTTCTTGACGAAGCAAATAAATCAAATCCTCTGCAGCCCCTGGCCAGTAGTCTCCGTCAAAATATGGAAGTCTTGTAGCAGTAACTTTTGCTCTACATTCACCAGTAGATACAAAGAAATGGTCATACAAGTTTGTGAGATCAACCACAATATCATCCTTGGCAGCTTTTCTTAACATTGATAGGTACCTGAAGAAACAAGTTCACATAAATTACAAATCAACCATTGTGCACAAGTAGCACAATTACACTTGTTTCTCTCTTATCTGTTATGCTAAAGCTCACCATTCCCAAAGTTTATCAGATTTTGGAGTCTTTTGAATTTCTGGATTACAATACAATATATAATCTTCACCATTCAATGGAGGACATGCCCATATATAACAACTTGTAAACCACGTTTCTTGCAATATTCAAGGCATCCGATCTAACATTAAAAATATACACACACACAATTAATCAAATTAAACATCTTCAATAAAGCCAACACACTAACAAGGAACATTACATAAGAGAGAGCAAGTCAAGCTTATTGGAATTTCATGGTAAACAAATGTGCAAAGAGCAACTAAAACACACCTTCAATCCTCTGAAACAACAAAATTACCTACAATAAAAACAAAAGCACACCAATACACATAATCAATGATAAGCAATCAATCACACTATAATAATCAGTATGAACGGTGGAAACAAAATTAGTCAAAACTGGATTTAAATTAAAGAAAGTTGATTTGAGAGCCTCAATGATATTTTCTGATGCATGCTCTGAATGGAATAGAATCTGCTCTTCGCTAGAAATGAACATATTCCCAGACAAAGCTGAACGTATAGGGCCATCTAGAAGTGAGATCACACTTCACTCCAGCCTTATTCCGCTGGATCGCTGATATCTCAAACAATAACACAGAAATGAAATAGCATATTCGTTTATATGCACCAAAAATCCATGAAATCTTCTATAAGGGATCAAAGGAGAAATGTCCAAAATGAGAAATAATGGAAGTTATCATTACTTCTAAGTAGAGATCTGACTTCCCCTATCCATGAAGACTCACCGGAAGCAGCGATCAATGATTCTAACAAAAAGGAACAATAAATAAGAATGGTTGACAACTAAATAAAAAAGGCAAAGTCACGCTATTATAAAGTACCCAGAACGTTTGGATCCCATATTTTGAGCCAACGACTCACGCAAATTGCAAAATACGAAATACTGAATGGCCACAAGAACGATGACACAACATGATTTTTCAAACCTGAGCGAATAAAAAGCACACCTGAACGCTTCCGATGAACAGAAAAGATGAGCGAAGAGAGGCGATGTATTCTGGTTTTGGAAGCACATGCGAACTAAGGCAAACAAGCATCGGACAAAGTCGAATGAAAAGAGGCACTGGATTCGGAAGCATAGGTGCTAGTTTAGGGCAAACAAGCGGTGGGCAAAGGGAGGCGTTGTCGTGAAGTAAATACCGATTAATATATATATATATATAATATTAAAAAAGGCCGGCTTGATAGGCCAAACAGGCCAGTCAACCGGCCTGAGCCTGGCCTGTTTATGGAAATAGGCCTTTTCAGCGGCCTGGTCTGTAAAAGCCTGGCTTGCGTTAGGCTTTTACAGGCCAGGTCGCAGGCCCCTGACAGGTCGTTTGGCTTGTTTCCACCCCTACCCACATGCGGCGTCTGTGTGTGCTATCGGTGGAACTCGTTCCGTCGTCAGCTGTTCTCTATTCAGATGAGCTTCCCTCATTCGGTCTGTCTCTTCTCCTTTCGCCATACGGTCCCCCGAAGTCTTGCCCTGCGGCCGTTGTTGTCCCCGAAGTAGTTAAATCAGCTCTACCATCTCTAGTTGTAGGTTCCCTGTTGGTCTTTGTTCTATATTTTTCTGATATATATATATATATATATATATAGAGGGAGAGACTACTTTATTAGTCTTCCATGGAAGTTGATAGACTTGATGACTGTTCTCCGAGTCAATTGAGGCCCCTTGCTTCCCCTATTTGTTATTCCATGGAAGTGAAATGCGGTTCTTGTAAAATATATCACTCTGCTTTCCAATTTTAAGGTTAACATGAGAATAACTTACTGCTAGCTTATGTTTGTGCAATATCATAAGGCTAGAGTTTGTCAGGATCAGACTAAAATTTCTTTGGTTAATTATCCAGATTCTAGCTGATGGTCCACGAACAATCAACAATGTGACCAACAAAACTATACCATCTTTTAAATTCAAGTTCTCAAGGAATGCTTCAAGCATTGCAGGAATTATTGGATTAATGTTACTGCTAAATGGATGTTATCTTAATTTAAATTACTGACATGGAAGGATGCGTAACTTTTCAATTGTTATTTTCATTTAAATTGTTTCTTGTTCATTTCAGATTTTTCTTATTGACATTCTTAACTACTGGGGTTTGGAGTTTACAGCCAAAGAAGAGGGGATGGAGGATGACTAAAGCTGATGGGAGTCTATACTTTTTACTTGGGGATCTGTGGGAATCTTTTAGAGAATTGAGTGCTTATGGAGTTGAAGTGCCGCTTTTCCTGAATGGGAGTGATTCCATCAAGCAGTACTATATCCCATATTTGTCAGGCATTCAATTATATGTTAACCACATAGGCCAAGGTCTGCCTTTTTGTATACCTCCATCCTGTCTCTATATCTATCAGTGCATCGTTTTTTCTTTCTTTTCTCTTTCATTCTCTTAGCAGTGATCAATCCATGGTTAAATTCCAAGATACTCTGTGCTTTTCATTACTCTCCCTGTATAAGTTGATCTTATGATGCTTAAAATAAGTCTTTTTCCCCCTAAACTGAAAGGAACCGCTTGCAGGGTAAAACTAACTTCGTATCAATTAATCTTTCTTATGCTATCAAATTTAGAATGAAAAGTTGGGACTAATGAGGATTGCATTTTATCAATTTTTCTTACCAGGATAACACAATTATTCTTCTGTTATTGGACTATCTTTCTGAAAATATATTAGAGATGTCAATTGAAGGCCACACCATTGCTTTTATCTTGGTTGCAGTATTGACTCAAATATGATGTGTTGAAGACTTTTTACTATTTTACTTATTTTATTATTGGGATTGGATAAGCTAGTGACACGGTGAAGAGGAAAAAGAATATCAAAATACCTAAAAAATTACTATATACAACATGTTCATCTCATAATGTCACCATAATTGAGATTTTCTTTTCCAATGTTGAGGTCTTGCAATGCCAAGCATTCAATTTTGCTACGGAGGCCTGTATCTTTCAATAAGTCACAGTATTGTCCGTCTTAATGCAATTATGACGGAGATTGAAAAGTTATTTGGACATAGTGCTTGTTGCTGCTCTTTGTTTTAGATATTGTTTATTTCTTTTGCCTTATCTTGCCAATTAGAGACCTTGCTTCCAATTATTCTTCTTTGACTTACAATGCTAGCATTCATCAAATTGCATTTATTGCGTAATTCTAAGTGAGTCCCAAGGTTAATTATTTTCTGTTTTCCCTACAGTTTGGGTAATTATTCTCTGTTCAACTTGTGGCAAATGCAACCTGGAAGATTGTGCTATAAGAAACCACTTCCTACAAGAGAAAGAGGGTGATGTAGCTGGTTTTGTTCCTTTTCATTTTTAGTTGTACAAATTTAGTTGTTCCTTTCGAGCTGTAAATTCATTACTACTTTGATGTAAAGTGTACAACTTGTTTTATTAGTTATAATATCATTTGTAACTTTATGTTGACTTATACATGAGACTACCATGTTGTCCAGTTTATGGCTGCCGGGGTTGTATATAGTAGCTGTTGGGTTGTAAATGGTAGCTGTTGGAGTTGTCAGTGGTAGCTGCTTGGGGTTGTCAGTGGTAGCTGCTGGGGTTGTTAGTGACAGCTGTTAGGGTTGTAACTGGCAGCTAATGGAATTGTTAATAGCAGCTGCTGGGGTTGTAAATGGAAGCTACTGTGGTTGTAAATGGTAGCTAATGGGATTGTCAATGGCAGTTGCTAGGGTTGTAAATGGCAGCTGGCATTAACAACCCAGCACTTTGTGACAACACAATTAAAATCATGTTATATAATACTATGTTATATCCATATATCCATTTTTCATTTACCATTTATATATATGTACATATTGCCAGAATAGTACCCAAAAAATTATACATTTACATTATATTTACATAATACACAGGATGCCAAAAATAATTTCAATATATACATTTGCATTATGTACTTCATCCTCTTAATTCATCAATTTGGTTTGAGATTCTTGCAAGTCTTGCCAGTGTGCCCAGCCTAATTAGTAAGACTCTTATAGAAAGCCGCATATTCCTCCTTTGTAATCTCTTCATGCTTCCTTATCCAAATAGGCTTCTGCTTGTTCACCAAAGACCACTCATGGGACACCTCCTTGATCTTCTTTTTCTTCTCAACCCAGAGAGAAATTGGGTAGCTGATGAACTCAGAATGCTTCTTAATCAAGTCCTTCAGGCGTCGTTCCTCAAGGTACTCAAGCTGGTCCTTCTCAGTTTTCTTCTGGGTGCCAATCAAAATGACATACTCATAGTTCTTTGGATAAGTTTGGATGACAATCTCATACTTACAACATGCAGACTTCATGGTAAAGCTCCATATCTGAAGGAACCAAGAAACATTAGTTGTAAAATGGTCAGCAGAAAATGAATTGAACAAAAATATTTGAAGTTTTAAAAGAATATGATGCATGCTGTGTGTTTGAGAGGGGGAGAGAGAATATGCATATGCTTGATCTTTCTCTACATTGAACCGGACTCCCTTTGCAATCATAAATTGCACCCTCCACACCATATATTGAAAGGCATTTCAAACCTGAAAGAAGTATAAATTTAAGGAAAAATAGTGTCAACATAGTATCCCAGGGAAACCAATTTAAGCTTTGACTTGAAAAAAGACCATTGTTTATCTATCTTATTTTGGATGAATAGGTTCCAACATGTAATAAATCTCAAAAAATATGGATCCATTTTCAATCATAATAATTCATAATGTGATCACTAGAATATACTCACGAGTCTTTCATAATTAAGAGAATAATTTCCTTACTCAACCATGCAACTATGAAATTCAATTATCCAGCAGAAACTATTTGGTCTCTGGTGTAAGTAAATCCGTAATCCAGGATAAACATTAAAGGCATTAAAGGAAGGCTGTTCATCATCTACATGATCTCATCTTCCGAACTAGTGAACTTCTTGCAAGATAATTAACAACTTTGCATGGAAGACCACTATCTAAAAACGAATTATAGACAGCATTAAGGGTTGGGAGTTCCTTAGGGGAGATACAGTACTGTTGGATTCGTACTGGAGGAAGACGAATGGCGAGTCTACATTGGAGATCAAGGGTTGGGAGTTCCTAAGTTATGCGAGTGATCTCAGGAATGTGTGTTGGTTCTTGATGCCGGAGCTCAGAGACGCCTTAAAAGGCTTCACACTATGGTCGGAAATGCCGAGACTGATGGTGGCCACATTGTCGTCGGAAATGGCTCCACGCAGCTCCTTCACGCTTCTCTCTTGGCTCTCTTTTCTTCTTCCGATAGCCCTTTCAATATGAAATCGCTGAGATTTCATCCTCTTGGCTCTCTCTCCTTCTTCTGATGACTCTCTCGTTTATCAGTTAAATCGCTGAGATTTCATCCTCAATGGGACATATATTGATATATTAATGGGAAAATTACACTTTTTAATTCAATACGGGCATTGTGGTAAATTTACAATTGGGACCTAAGAGTAATTATAACAATTTTTGAGACCATTTTGTGATTAATTGACTTATAAGAGACCTCTAATGTAATTTTAACTTAAAATAACTACCCTGGAAAGCATAAGTGCTTCCTTATATATGTGATGAACATATTTCTGCTCTATTGATAGAGACCCACCTCCCACTCCTTGTCATCTAGATGGAACCCCAACCGTGTTACATAAAATGGTTAGAAAAAGATGAATAGAATCTTTCTCTTCTCATTTCCTCCTTTTTAAAAAATTAATAGCCTAAGTTATGAAACACAAAACGTCTAGAGCTACATGGTGTGCCCTTGAAACCATGCTCTCCCAACAGTCCCAGCCAAATAATTTGAACTTACCAACAACTTACCCAACTAAAAAAGGGGTGCCGAGTATTATATTATGGATTTTGGGCCTAAAAATTCAAGAATGAGCCGAAACGATATGTGCTATCAAACCCAGCAGAGCAATAGTTTTAGAAACACATAATGACGAGAATAATTTCCTGAAATATATTTGAGGCGGAGTTAAGGTTAAAGTAGTATAAATTACCTTAAAAATTTTCCAATATTCATGGAATTTTGACTGATTAAGGGTTTATTAGGAAAATATAATTATAAAAAACATTAATAGGTCTTAAATAATGATTCAAAGATATGGAGAAAATATTTTAAGAATTACATGGATTTATAAAAATGGTTTTAGGTCTAAGTAAAGAATAATTTATCTGAATGAAAATGTAAGGTTAATAAATCTAAAAAAAGGGTTTTCATTGGAAATTGCCAAAAGGGCATTTCTAGAAAGAGATTGAGCTTGGGAAAATTAGGGAATGATCCCCTGATAAATATAAATTTTTAATGATCTTACACTGATTAGATGATCAGAGTATTCTGAAAAAGTATTTCAAGAATGTTAGTATTGATTAAAGGAACATGAGAAATCATAGAGTAATTCAACTTTTATGAAAGGCTCTTACTCTTCCCACATGGCACCATTTTGTAAGAAGATTAAAAGTAAGAGAAAGTTTATATTTATTATTATTTCACATCTTTAGCATTAAGACAACCTCTAACTAGGCTCCACATGCCTCTTCCAACTTGTCTAGATTTTTATTAAAGCCTTCAAGACTCCTCCCAAATCTCCAAGGTCTACCAAAGTGAGAAAAGGGAGAGAATCTCTTGAAAGAACAAGAGGAACATAGGAGGAAAATCAAAGGAAAAGGGTAGGTTTTTGGTGTAAACCCTTCATTTCTTCAAGTTTTTTACATGAAGAGAAAGTGAGAAATATCTTACTTGGAACAGGTTAGTCTTGATATCAAGTTTGGTTGTTGTTGTCGATGATGTTGATAATTATATTTGTGATTATTGTAGAGTTTTGTAATTTTGGGAAGCTAGAATCCTAAGGATAGGTGAAGCCCAAATTTCTAAAATTATGAAGAAGAAGGATTTAAGGTTAAATCATTGGTTAAATAGGTCTTATTCCATCTAGGGGAGATATTCATTTATTCAATATTGGACCATCCATATCAGTCATATCAATTCAAGTAAGCTATTCAGTAATTCCTTTTGGCTATAACTTTGTTTTAGCTGATCTCAATATCGGTGTTTTTTATGGATTGCTATTTCGAGTATTGCTCCCATTGGACTTCTTATGTCAGGATATGGGTCAAATAATAAATATTCCTTTTTGAGTGGTAATTAAAGATGAAATTATGATAGTCTATGGAATGAAATCATGAAAAAGCATATTATTCCTTCCCATGAATAATTTTAGCCAGGACAGGCATGGGGGAGGAGATAGAATTTAATATTTTGATGTTTCCAATCAATTTAAAATGAAAAATCGCATAGTTCCAAAAAATAGATTAGACGGTTCAATTCAGATCGAAAATCGATGAACTGGTCAGTTGTCCAATCCGGCCAATAGTCTAAACCGGGAGAACACCAACCCCGTGTAACTCAGCTTGAATCAAGGCAAGACGGTTGTAACCCGGTTAACCTGCCTAGTTAGCAAGTTATCCGATTCTCTTTTTCCCCCTCTAAAATGATGGAGTGTGGGAGACTGAAGATTCAGATCCAAGGAAGTTGATGAAGGAACAAAGGAGTAATGGCATCTTCAAATAGAAAAAGGAGGAGGAAACCTGGGAGTGAGAATGATTTCGGCAACGTGATCAGCGATGGAGTGGTCGGAGACACAGTCGATGAAGATGAAGGCTTGTGGTGATGGTATCTCCCTAACCATCAAACTTTGGCACCAGTTAGTAGATAGTTGCCTAATGTCCAAGGTCATGAAAGCCACTGAGAAGATTGAATATATCAAGGGAAAAATAAAGGATGCCTCGTGAGTGGTGAAACTTTTAGAGTTAATCTCGCAGACCCCTTATCTTATTTACTCTTTCATCTTGAAACATGAAAACTACTTAAGTTAAAGGAGAGAGCTTTGTGGGTGATGAAGCAGAAAAAAGCATAACGGAGAGAGAAATCTTGCAAGACAGAAAACAAAAAGAAAAGTAAGAGAGGATAGAGTAAATGTCAGATCCTATCATGTCTTTTCAATTTAACACGATTATGCAACACACCTATACCTGAATACAAAAATCGTCAATTGAGAAATATTAATAGTTTGATATAATGTTTTTAATTAAATTATATTATTTTAATATGATTCATACATGATTATTAATAGGCAAACATTCATATGTCATGAACATCATTAATAATACTTTACTACCTCACTTTAACATTAATTGAACAAGGCCAAGTCATATCAAGATTGCATAAACAACTATGCACAAGTAAGGGTTTACATGTCGTGAAGCTATTTACCCATATCAATAATGACTAAACAACATAAACAACAATAAACAACAATGTAAATGTAAAAGTTAGAGAATTTACTACCTTAACAACTTGTCTTTCCAAGAGAGTTCAGTAGCTTCCCACTTGCCGTTTGCAACTTTTCCTTCGCATTTTACACCCTACATATATCATAATGCATTTGGCTTAACAACAAGCTATTTCCAATGGATTATAACATCATTCAAGGCATAAATCTCAATCTTGACAACTTAGGGTTATAACTTTCTAACTTTGCCAAATTTGATTCAAATGCTTCCTCACTTCTACCTACACAAATTTTATTCTAAATCTATTGGAAGCATCAAAATCAATAAGAACGCATTTTTCATCTTTGTGTAAATTCTCCTGCTTAAAAGTGAGAAACTTGGTCTCCTTCGCCTCTCTAATGGAAGTAGGAAAGTAATATTGCTCAAATTTCTCCTTGAAGTCCTCCCACGTAATCTCAATATCATCCAATTTGGTGCTCTCCCACCATTCTTGGGGTGCTTTATGCAACAGCTACTCAACGACTAGAACCTTCTACTTAGAGCTGATATCCATATCCTTGAAAATCCTTTTAAGCCTCTTCAACTATTCTAGTGCTTCCACGGCATCTGGCTTTCCCTTGAACATCGGGGGGGGGGGTTAAATTTCTTAAAGCTAGCCCAAACATTAGCAATGGATGTGGTGTGGGGCTGAACTTGAAAACCACTACCACATGTGGATTCAAGGTCTATACGGTTCCCACCCTTAGATTGGTAGTCACTAGGAGTTCCCTTATGTCCACCACCTTGACCTTTCAGCTCTGCTAATTTGTCTTAATGCTTCTTTACCGTTTGATTAAGATTTAGAACCAGATCCCGTAACTCCAGTAAAATCACATTGCCATCTTGGCGAGGAAGACCATTCTGATGAGGAACTGGGGTAAAATTAGTCTTTCGAGTGTTCACCATTCTCCCTTCCTATGATGAACACCATAAGGTCATCAAATGTGTTAAGTAAAAAGTAAATAGATTCTAACTCTAATAAAGGGAAATGCACATGCTATGATATTTAATTTGCCATGCCCTATAACCATATAAGGAAAATCAAATTTCAAAAACGCATTTATTCAAAATGAGAGAATAAGCTAGCTATAGAATGTTGTAGCTCTGATACAAAAAATGTAACAACCAAATCTTGAACAGAAACGCTTAACGAAGTTTTTGTCATGTGTAAATAAAGAGGATTTTCAACATCAATTCCATAAAACATATCAATCCAATCAAAATACATGTCACTAATAGCAATCCAATTCTTCCCAAAATATCAGAGTAAATCAAAATAAAAATACGGAAGTCTTAGAGTCATGACAATTTAAAATGATAGCATGTGCTTAAGGATACAGGAGAGCCAACACGGCTCATTCCATAGGTGCAATCGTTTGCTGCCTACTTGAACAATCACCTGAAAAATGTTAATATAACGGGGTGAGATTCCACGTCTTGGTAACTACTGAAAGTTTCTACCACACACAAGCAGATGACATAAATTAAAAATAAACAACTGATTTACAAATACATTTATATATATATAAATCAAATAAACAAGTTCACATTTTTTTCATAATTATGCAATTCACAATCATCATCGCAAAATAATGCAATATGCAACCACCCTTATATCATTGTCTATCCTTATTCCGCTGACTGGAGCCATAGGCTAACACATAGCCCAATAGAAACTTATCCACGCAACTAAATTGTCTCAAGCTCACCAGTTTCTTAAGATACACCTGGCCAAAGGTGTAGACCTCAAGTTTGAACTATGGCTCCCCTCCTTAAAAGAAACCTAAGGAGACGTAACATATCTCACAATTCCAATGCAATCCTAGTCAAAGGAAAACACGGGTAAAGGGGCCCTACAAATGCCATCCACTGTGCATTGAGTAATGGCTTATCACGTATTAAAATCTCATCATACATATTTCTCCTCCATACTCCAATCCAATCACAATGTAACCGCCATGAAAGTTATAAAAAATGTTCATGCCAACTTATATATTGAAAACTAATTCAGTCAAAAAATGAATAGCATATATAATTCTATCACAATTTAATTATATGCAATTCACAAGTATATGGAAGAATATTCAGAGTTACCTACTACTTCCTAGCTTACAGGTAAGCACACAAAAGTCACTCCAAAGTTCTCAATGAGAGTCTACAAAAATCATACACAACAATTTCTATCAATATACTAATTAACATATTCTAAAAGTTGTTTCAAATATAATCTAAATACCTAAGACTACCATTCACACACAAATATTAGTCAATATATAAGTTGTCTTATTTATTCATATGAGACAAAATATATTATTTTTTATAAGTTATAATATATTTTTTTATAATTTTACATGTTTGAAAGGAAGGAAGAAATAATAATAATAACAATAATAAAAGTGGTTGTAATAGGTATATCATTATGTTATTAAATTTCAATTTAACTATAATATTATATAAATATAAAAAACATGTATAATTATATATATATATTTTAATATATATATATATATAACATTAATATATACACATACCACGCTACTGCCTAGCTTTCTATTCATATTTTTTTTAAATGGCTACACATGTTCACACACACCCTACACTTACACACCTTCACATACACACGTTTATAAACACACATGTACAATACATTTTCACACATAGTGACTCCTTTCCTTTCTCCTTTTTATGTTTTTTTCCTTTTTTTTCTTAAACAACTTTAAAAAGATGCATTAGGCACACATAAAAAATATTGTAATGCTTTTAAATATACTTGTACGTAGATATATATACCCATATATTTATGTATTATTATATTTTTTTAATAGTAAAAAATGCATATATGCATCCACACCATATCACAACCATTTACAACCTTCCATATGAAAAATAATTACATCAAACGTGAGGGTAATGATGGAGTGATATGACTTGTGAGGGTGGACTAAAGGTGCCTAAAAGGATGAGTTAATATTTTCAAGTCCAGTAACTAGTAGTCTGGCACTTTTCAATTTTAAGGGGAAAGGAAGCTGTACTTCAATGTTCAAGCATCATAAACGTGTATGGATGATATTGTTTGGGAAGGGAAATTATTAATATTTCTACCCCTTGAATTTCTACTGTAAGCTTGTAGGGGCCTATGTTAGGGCTTGAGAAAAGGTTGAAGAACCTATTGAAGGCAGAAGAAGAGATTGACAAGACATATTTTTTTAAAAGTAATGAAGACCAATGAATGAAGTAAGGAAAGAAAGAAGAGAACCTGTGGTATGCGGTAGTACTGTAGCCTACCATTACTATAGTGCTGGTTAGGGTTAGGATGAGGTTTTTTTATAGAGATGGGGTTAGGGTTAGAATGTTATTTGAATAAATAATATTTTTTTTAAAAATGAAAATAATAATAACAATAAAAAGAATAATATCAATAATAATGATAATACTAAAAATAGTTAGTTTGATATTATTGTTATTATTTTTTGTTACTTATTTTAATAAAAGATAAGTTTACACACCTATGTAATTAAATGCATTTTATGATGAATTTATTTTATTTTTTTCATATAATAAATATTCAAAATTTCATACTTCTTTTAAATTTTAATTAATTTTATTCTCTTTAACTAAATAAAATCTAAATAATAGCTAATTACAAATAAAAAAAATGGATGTTACATTTTTCACTCTTTACTTGGTGTTTTGGATGATATGTTTGCATAAGTGGAGGCTTGGAAGCTTTAATAAAAGATGACCATGCATTAAGTTAAGCTGTGGGGCCCGATTCTACTAATAGAGCAACTTTTACACTGATGAAGTAACTTTATTCTGATAAATTATACCGCATTGTCATAATTTCTTCATTTTATTTTCATCTTCAAGAAGAAGATCAAAAGTGGCATCTTCTAAGTCCTTACAAAATGCTTTATAAAAATGAAGTTGCTTTATGCTTATTTTATTTAGGAATTTCCTTCCGTAAATGCTTTATGGAATTCCCTAATCACATAACCAATGCAGGATTGTTACAAATCCCCAAAATTCAATAGCTCATTAGATTATTTTTCTTTACCCCAATCTCATTTCAGAAATGACCTGAATTAATTTTCTTTCAAAAATCCAAATTTTCCTATTTTCGGTTTCTATACTGCCATTCTGCATATTGTTTCTAACTTTCTTTTGAAAACAATTTTATAAATTAAAAAATTTTATGAGTTATTTGTATCCATTTTAACATTACATTTTGAGGTGTTTGGACAATTTAAATGATAATATTTGACTAAAAGCTCATTAAATAGTCTAAATACTAATTGTCCTAAAAATTTCTCTTAAAAGGTATTTTTGTCATTTTAACCTCAACTGTGCCTCATTTACTGATCAGTTGATTGTTCTCTACCTTTTTGTGCTTGGGCTACCTTTTTGTGCTTGGGGTCATTTTATGATATTCCGGTCAAAATTACTAAAAGGTTCTTTGACTTTTATCAAAATTACCAAAATGCCATTACTTTTCCAAAATGATCATTTCACCCTTACTTTTTCTACATTTTGGAAAATGACATTTTCATCCCTCCTTTTCCTTCTATTTCAACATTTACCATTCCTTTCATTCTCTGGACCCTCAATTAACATGTAACCTCTTGTTTAGTCTTTATTCTCAGCTATAGAAAACGTGGATATTACACTATTTGACTTTGAGGTGATCCTGATCTGCCCCATTAACCCTTAAACCATTGCCTTAACTCGTTTAGTGCCCTGATCTATTTTTTGGACCTCGAAAAATTGTGTAGAGTACAAGTAAGAAACCAAATTTGAAAGCATTAAAGGCTAAGATGAATTTCTATGAAATAACCTCCCTTGCCACTTTTTTGAGTAGTTGAAAGGGAAGGAGATTTATTTTGATCCATTTGAGTTTAAAAATGAAATGTACATGTAAAATCTTATGAGAGGCCTGTTAGATTAGTTTTAGGCTTATGGATTTAAAAGTGCAAAGTTAGAGTTTAAAAAGAATAAAGAGTAGTTATGAAGATGACATGTTTTCAATGATTCTAATGTGTGATGTTTATTTAGGGGCATTGGACATTATGGAGGTGAGAATGGAAGCTTGGACAATGAAGCTTCTAGTGTGAAAAGAAAGAGAAACAAAGAAAGCAAGTGGGAGATAATAAAGTACTAAGGAAGCAAACTTTACACAACTCTTTATGCTCAGTTGTGCTTGCATAAATTGATATATTTGTTTAGGGAAAAAAAAGATATATTTGTATACTTATACTTTTGTGGCAAAAAATAATTTTTTCTTTTTTTTTTTCAATTTAAGGTAGTAAAATTTCTAATTCAAGATTTTAAAAAGTATCAAACTTATATTAAAAGAAACAAATTTAAGATAACAATTTATTATGAATGAAAATTTTAACACTTGGACATGAAAATTGTTTTTAATAGTAGTCACAAGATTTATAATTAGAACTAAGAGAATGCCTAAATAATGTTAATGCAAGAAATAAAATGATAGAATAAAGTTTTGAATTCATTCCTCAATTTTACAGCTTGTTAGTAATGGGTCAGCTCATGGTCAAGGGCATGTTTGACATATTTGTACTTTTTTCAAATAGATCAAGTTAAACAATAAATTTTTAATTTGGTCTTTAAAAAGTAGTTTGTATGTGGAAAATAACATAACAAGTTTAACATTGAAATTGGAAAGAATAAGGATTCAATGAGTGAAAATATGTATGTGTCTTTATATAATGCACACAATAACTAGAAACAAATGTTTGACTTAAAAGGATTTCTTCTAAAATTTGAAGGAAACGAGAGTTGTTATAATATAGTGTATTATATAAACAGTAAGAAATTATATTCTAACAATATTTTTTCTTTTCACATTTTTAGTTTTTTGTGGGGTATATGATTGACAAGAAAACAAATTTAAAATTAAATTTTTAATTTAAAAGGATTCATTTCTAAAACTTGGAAGCAAATATAAGAATAACGAAGAATATCTAAAACAAAAATAAAAGAATAATTTAACAGGCCTAGATGAGCCAGCTCATGGACCTGTGGGCCAGCCTTTTTTTAGCCCACGACCCTATAGGGCCAACTCCTTTAGGCCCACCTTCTTTTTTGACACTAAATCACAAGCCTGACCCTTGATTTAAACTTGCTTAATTGATCCAGTCTGGTGGGCTTGACCCGATTCTCCACCAAGCTTAGAGCAAAGGCCTAACTCTCTTGCCCTATCTTAACCACTCTAAACCCTCAAGGCCCAAACTCCTATTGGCATTGTTGATCACATCAAAGATAAACTTGTTGCAAAGGGTTTCATCAACAATAAGGAATTGATTTCTTTGAGATTTTTTCTCCTGTTGTTAAGCTTGTCACATTACGATTGCCTCTCAGTATTGTTGTTTCCTATCACTGGCCACTACAGCAAGTTGATTGTAGCATCCATAATTTTAGGGTTTATAGTTAGTTGTTATTTAAATTTTATTTAGTCAAATAAAATAAAAATAAATTAATATTTAAAAGAAGAATCAAATTTGGATTATTAAAAAAATTAATATTTAATAACTAATTATATATGTGTAAACTTATCTTATTATTAAAATAAGTAATAAAAGAAAAATTTGTCTGAGTAAATATTATTATACTTATTATTTCATTTTTTGCTTTTATTTGCATTTTTTAAAAATAAATATAACATTATTTTATTCAAAAGCAAATCCTAATCCTAATCCTAACCCTACCCTTACTCCTACACACACACACACACACACATAAATCTATAACTCCAGTTAGCAGAATAAGGATGGACGGTGTTATAAGGGAGGTTGCATATTACATTATCATGCATTATTTGTGATGATGATTGTGAGTTGCATAAACATGAAATTGTTTATATTATGTTTACTTTATATATATACACAAATGTATTTCATAAGTCAGTTCTTCCTTTTTAATTGCATGTCGTTTTCTTGTGTGTGGTAGAAACTTTCAGAGTTACTGAGGCGTGGAATCTTACCCCGTTATATTAACACTTCAGGTGATTGTTCTTGTAGGCAACAAGGGAAGACACCTATGAAATAAGCCTTGTTGGCTCTTTTGTGCCCTTAGGCACATGCTATAATTTTGAATTGCCATAACTCTAAGACTTCTGCATTTTATTTCTATTTACTCTTATATTTTGGGCATATTTGAACTGATATTGATGTAATGTATTTTGGCTGGATTAATGATATGTTTTAATGAACTTTTTTTTTTTGGAAATCCTCATTTATCTATACATAGAGGATTTCGTTAAGTATTTTGGTTAAAATTTTGGGGTGTTACATTTTTTGTATCAGAGCCATAACATTCTATGGCTAGTTTATTCGCACATTTTGAAATGTTTTTGGAAGTTTGACTTCTTTATACTTTTAGAGGACATGAAAATTTACATACCGTAGCATGTGCACTTCCCTTTATTTAGAATTAGAATCTGTTTATATTTTATTAATAAATTTGATGACCTTATGGTGTTCACCCTAGGAAGGAAGAATGGTGAACAAAAGGACTAATTCTACACCCGTTCCTCGTCAAAATCGTCCTCCTTGTCAAGATGACAACGCGATCTTGTTAAAGTTGCGGGATCTCGTTCTAGACCTCAATCAAACAGTAAAGAAGCATGATGATGAATTAGCAGAGCTGAGAGGTAACGGTGATGGACATGAGAAGACTCCTAGTGACCACCAATCAAAAGGCGGCTACAAAAAAGACACTTGATCCATAGGTGGTAGAAGTTCTCAGGTTTAGCCCCATACCACATCCATTGCTGAGGTTTGGGCTAGCTTCAGGAAATTTAACCCTCCGATGTTTGAGGGAAAGCTGGATGCAGTTGAAGTGCTAGATGGTTGAAGAGGCTGGAAAAGATTTTCAAGGTGTGCTAGTTGCTGAGCAGCTTTTACACAAGGCAGCGCAAGAATGGTGGGAGAGTACCAAGTTAGATGATGTTGTGATTACTTGAGAGGAGTTCAGGGAAAAGTTTGAGCATTACTATTTCTCACTTTTTAGAGCTATCCAAGTTTTTCAAGTATTCCCAAAGTAACTCTAAATGGTTGCGCGATCGGCTAGTAGAGAAGGCGAGGCCAGAGTTGAGAACAGCTTTATCACCATTTCTAGATGAGATAACAGATTTTGACAGGATGTGTGACAAGCTACGCACTTTAGCAAGAAGTAACCGAGAAGAGGATGTTGAGAAGATGAAAGGATTTCAGAACATATCAAAAAATATCTTGAGGCCTCTAGGGGGTATCAAGAAGAGCGGTTCTAACTTCAGTGGGACAAAGAAGCACTTTGACCAATCCTCAAGGAATCATTTCAAAGTGGTATTACAGGTGTTAAAGAGCATAAGTTATATGCATAGCTGTCTAAATATGAGTTCTAGTTGAGGGAAGTTAAATTTCTGGGTCATGTTATATTAGCTGACGGAGTATGACACCACTATCGAATAGCGTCAAAATAATATGAAACTAGATTATGCAGTAAAGTGCAACCTAGGTAGTCTCCCAATGAACCAATGTGATAATCATTGATGGAGTGTGAAGTACCTGTTTGACCAGAAGGAGCTAAACATGTGGCAACAGAGGGTGGATGGAGTTCCTTAAGGACTACGATTATGAGCTAAAGTATCACCCACGCAAGGCGAATGTTGTAGTAGATCCCCTTAGCAGGAAATCAATCCATGCAGCTCAGATGATGGTACGTGAGCATAGGTTGTTGCAGGAGGTACACAGTACACCCATCGATGTGATGTCAGGGTTGGTTGCTACTATGGAAGAACTTACCATTGAAAATGCGACCTGGAAAGAAATTAAAATTTCTCATTTCGAGGATGAGTACCTACTGGGAGTTAGGGAAGATGTTGAGGAAGGGAAAGAGACAAAATTTGAGGTTGGTGAAGATGGGATATTGAGGTATAAAGAAAGGGTGTATCTCCCTAATGACAGGGAATTAAGGAAGTTTATGCTTGATGAAGCTCATATGAGTAAATACACAATTCACCTTGGAGCAACTAAAATGTATCATGATCTCAAGTAGAATTGGTGGTGGAGAGGTATGAAGAAAGATGTGACTGAGTTTGTTACTCAATGTTTAAATTGCCAGAAAGTCAAATTTGAACATCAGAAGCCTTCAGGCTTATTACATAATCTAGAGATCCCAAAGTGGAAATGGGATAGTATCTATGGATTTTATCATGGGTCTCCCTCCAACTACAGCTGGACATAACGCCATATAGGTCATTGTTGATAGATTGACTAAGTCAGCTCACTTTCTAGCTATCAGG
>JANTPZ010000830.1:0-24837 GCA_025593235.1 Vachellia pachyceras | reverse complement strand
AGCATGTTCTTGCGGCCTAAGGACGTATCGGCGAGAGATGATAGGGCAAGCCCGCCGACGAGGCAGCCAATGAAGAAGGACGAGGCCGGGAGGCCTGTAAGTATGGGGTCCTCTGGATTTAAATCCCACTCGGAGATGATGGAGAAGTACGAGGAGCCGCTGTGGCTGGCGGAGGAGGATGGTGGGGGTTGGGCGTCCGTGAAGACGGTGATGAAAGTTTGCTGGCCATCGAAGATCCAAGCGAAGGAGACGAGAAGGGCTTGGAGGAATTGGGAGAAGTTGAATTCTGATAAGCAACGTTCGATTATGGAGCCCATAGATGGAAGATGGTCCTCAGGCTGTGGAAGCAGTTCGGCTTCATCGGTGGATTTGGATTGGGAAAGAAGAGGGCTGGAATTTGAATCCGCCATTAATGTAGAAGTGAGGTTGAGGAAGTCTTGATCATAGAGGTTTCATGAAGGTTGCTTATGTATGCATTTTTGTAAGCAAATATTTTTTTTTAAAAAAGGTTAAAGAATGATTGCGAAATGGGAATTTAACGGCGAACATGGCAACTTTTATAAACTACAATAGCCAATTAACCAAAATTAGCCTCGTAATTGGGTCAAAAACAACATTACGTTGGAAGGCGTGATTTCCACTATCCAAACGTACCCAAGTGAGAGTTTGGATTGTTTTATTTTAATTTTAAATAATTTTATAAAATTTCAAGATAAACACGTGACATGATTTTTATATCTACTTATATATAAGTGTTGTTCCAAGTAACTTTGAACTTTCCTAAATAATGCTCATTTGGAAATAATGTTTCCTCAATAGTATATGTAAGTCAAGATAAAACCATCTTGAAAAAATCCATTAAAACTATCTCGAAATCTATAAATTCTTTTTGGATTCCGTAAATTCTTCTTGAGAATTCATTTCTCCCAACAGAATCTCAAACACACACGTAAGCAATGAGTTTCTGGAATTTTAGTTTCCACTGTCCAAACACTATAAAGCCAATGTGGTTCCACGTAGCACCCAGCAGCGCACTTGGCATTTCAAGTGGCACCAAATAAAACTTTCAAATTTTCCTAATTTTCTTTGGATGGCTAGCATGCGATCGGTTTAGTTCGGACATAAATGAAAAGGGACCCATTATAAATTATTGCATCTTATCAAGAAAGAGAGAGAGAGAGATATATATATATATAATATTGAAACCAAACTACTTGCGAATTGCACAAATGGCTGCAAATTTGATCAGCATTGGACAGCCTGTAGGCTTAATCCACAGCCCGCAGAATGACGTGTTTCAACACTACGAGTTTTCAGTGGGTCATTAATAAACAATATCCTTCCAAACTAAACTATATATTGAATCTTTTAAATTTAAATCAAACTTCAGTTTAGTCTCTTAAATTTAAAAAATATATTTTTAATCATTTTTCTCAACACCGTCAGTATCATTTAATAGAAAATGACGCATCGTCAAATTTAAACGGTTATTTTCAATTAAATGATTACAAAAATTTAAAAATATAAAAATAATTGTATTAAATACTTAAAATCTATACATATTTTATCAACATTTAATTGTAGAATCACTGTTTACATTTATTAAATCAACATTTTTTTAAATGAAATTAATGGTATTAAGATAAATGATATTTTTTAAATTTAATGGATCAAATTAAAATTTGATGTGAAATTAAAAGACTAAATGTATACCCTACCATATATATATATATAAAAGAAACAGCCTTTTTGTGAAAACAGGAATATTTCTGCACACAGGATCCACAATCATTATCATCTTCGAATATACTATTCTTTTTTTATTTATATTTATAAGATAGAGAAATTTTTTATTATATTTATAAGTTACATCATTAAATTTTTATAGTAAATATACAATTATATAACTCATTAATTATTGTGTAGATTTTGTACTGTTGGATTGGAATAGAGTGCATATTAAATAGGAGTGAATTAAAAGGTTAATAAATTTAAATTTAAAGTTTAACAGGATGTAGGACTTTTCTTAATTAATATGTTTGAAGTTACGCATGAATAGGACTATAGGAGTATTTTATTTCCTATCCATAACATACGGCATCTTCTAAAATTTTTTTGTAACTTTCAATAAAGTTTTAAATGTTTTATTTTAAATATTTTCTTCTTCTGGCGATAGAGAATATATTATACATTAAACATTACAACTATTGCATTGGCTATGATGATGAAAACACTAATAAATTAAATTTCATTTTTATTATCATAATTCTTATTTTGAATTTTGGCCTCTCGATATATCAAATTCATAGCATCGATCAAACCCTTCACTTTCTTCCAAATCACACTGTAAAAGAAGCGGCACTGGACTTGTTTGGAACAGCTTTTTCAAAAGTTAAACGCATATTGAACAGTGTTTTTCTGTAAAACGAGAAAATCTCCTCCAAATATTTACCTCGATTTACGTAAAAACACTTATTCACCACGTTTCTAAACAGACACACTTTTTGAAAAGTTGGTAGATATATAGTAAAAAGATAATTATACCATTCATGATTTAAATAGTATAATTTTATTTTTATAAATTTGGTATTTTATGCTCTTTGATTGGCATTGATCTGATTATTCGAAGTGGTGGGAGCCATTATTGATTAATGATGATTGATATGATTCAGTGAATGATGATCCCATCATCACTTTCAGCCAACATGTGATCTATTTGTAGCAATTAATTTAAATTATCATATTAATAAAAATAGCGAACTAAACTGAAAAGGAAACATCAATAAGAAGACAACAATCGGCTGAGAACTTTCCAGCAACCTTTGGCTGGCTTAACATTGGAAACCGGAGACGCCTTTGTTTTAGAAAAATTACTATCCACTCTTATCCCTTGTTTGGTATGGTGAAAATGGAAGGATGAAAATGGAATTGGAATTGAATTCCATGATGTTGGTATGTCTGGTATGATGGAATTACAATTCCATATGGAATTCAATTCCAACTAAATACCCAATTTCAATTTCATACACAAACCTATGGAATTCATTTGGATTCCATGGAGTCCAATTTTTTGGACCAACATATCCTCCCTTATGCAAAATAATCTTTTTTGTTACATTTCAAAAAAAAATCAGCATTCATACAAGAAAGATATGGATTCCATCTTTATTTTCATGACATACGTATCAAACATACTTTTAAACCTCGTTTCCATTTCCATTTCCATTTCAATATCCATATCCATTTCCATATCCATCAAAATGAATTCTGCGTACCAAACGAGCCATTAAATAATCCAATTAATGAATAAAAAGTTGTAAAGATTGGTAAAATTACCATTATGTTCCAAATGTCGCTGGTCCGATTGTTATTAACGGCTGGTGATGTTGTTAATGATAATCGGACCAGCTATTGCTGAAACTGATAGTAATTTTATTAATCTTTAAGACATTTTATTGATTAATTCTCTCAATCGATCACTATTTTGGGCATTTACAGGATTGGTTTAACTCAGTCAGTGGTGTGTTAACATCGTGATTGATGTGATTAGTGCTTATTGAAATTAAATAGGGTTATGCACGGAAAGTAATAAACGATAATGTGTACTATCGAAGTAATGTCATGTATCGTACCATAAAATAGGACAGCATGTTTTATATTTTATGCATGTTTAGCAATAATTTTTAAGGTTTAAAATAAATTTTAAACTTAAAAATTTATTAATTTGGATACTTTAATGTTTGGTAACTTCTTCTTTTAAAATATATTTTAAAAAAAAATTTAAAATCGGTAAAATAAATTCACTCTGAATCTAACATTTATCCAAATATAGATGTATTACATCAAAATGGATTATGTGAATTGTTGTTAATGTTTAATATGCTTAACTGTTGCGAATCATTAATTATAACTGGTAATTTTATAATTATTGTTTATCCTTTCAATGGTGAAGGAATTTTTGTTTAATAAAAATTAAAAACCCAATACGGATTTATCATAAAATAAAAAACCGAAAAAATTGAAAAGTTAAAAAACCGAATTGATTTTGCCTCAACTTTCTTTTTTTTTTTCTCACCCTAGTCCATCGTATCACACAATGCTCTTCCTTTGGTCTGAGGCAAAAGCACTAGAAACACACCACGCAGCCCAATCACCAACCCAAACACAGTGCTCTTCCTTTGATCAAAAAAATGAAGCACATTAATTATCATTACAGGGTATAACAAAAAAGGATGCAGCATTCTGAAACTGTGGATCTGCTGACTCAAATTGAAGGGGTTTAATATTCCTCTAAAAAAATTAAAATGTAATCTTGTAAATGAAAAATATTAATTATATTATTAAAAATTAAAACTATTTCTCGCTTTTTTTTGCCAATTTGACTATATGCACAATAATATATTATATGCTCGTGGAACATACATGTAATAATTATTTAATATATGTACTACTTAATTAGTAAGTATGAGTTGTCATTTATTTAAATTACAAGGATTGAGCAAGATCTATCCCTCAACTTGTTTGATTTAAATAGTTATTTTTTATGTTTTAATCTGTCCTTTTTTATTTCGGCTAATATATAATATTTTTCTCAATCCGTGTGACACGTGTGAATGTAACTAGGACCATAATTTGGCTGAACTAATAATTATAAGGATTAATCTTGATTTTTCAAATTCAGTTGATTTTATTTATTCTTTTTTATATTGATTTGAAGTGTACATGTGCATCATGCATGTGCACAGACGCTAATTAATTAAAATATTAAATAATCATTATTTCTTTTGCTTTATATGGCTATGGGTGTCAACTTTTTTTTGGAACGCGAAAACTAAGAAAATGAAAAAAAAAAACTGAATGGTGTTAAAATTATTATTTCTTTTCAAATATGCCCTCAATTAAATGTCTTCTTGGTTAGTGCATTATTTATAAATCACCCTTTTAGTCTTATTTATAAATCACTTCCAACATATTGAATATAGATAGGCAAAAATCTTAAATTTCATTAATTTTACTTTAAAATTTATTAACCTTCTATTTAATATATACTATAGTACAAGTATGTAAATCCAATACATATCAGGCAAAAAAAATCCAATACATAATAAATTAAATTAACATTATATATTCACATAGAAATTTAATAAGATGAGTTATAAATAGTTTCAAATAAAAAATTCTCACCCTAACATATAAATAGAATCAAAGAAATACCTTTGAGCCAAACTAAATGTGGCACTTTTCTTTGATTATAGACTCGTTTAAAAGTTCGGTGAAGAATAGCTTTTACGGAGTTTGAGGTAAAATTATGTTTTGACGAATAAATTTTGGGAGAATAGCTTTTACGGATTCCGAGGTAAAACCTAAGTTTTGAAGATGTGATTGTGTTTGGGAAGTCATTGACTTTTACAGAGTTCAAAATAAAAAAATAAGTAAGAAAAATGAAAGAGAAAGAATGAGAAAAGAGTAAATTTATTATAAGGAATGGTGTGATTTGATAAGAAAATAGATTTTTCAAAATCTAGTTTTTAAATCTAGGTTTTGTACAAAATTTAATATTTGAAAAATGTCAGTACTTGTATAAAACATAGATTTTACCACAAAATTTAGATTTGAATGAGATCCAAACCAACCTAACGTTTTCAAAAGCTAAATGCACGTTCATCAGTTTTTTTCCATAAAACGAGATAATCTCTTTCATACATTTACCTCGACTTACATAAAAGTACTTACCTACACTCATAAACCTACACATTGTAAGTACAAACCTCTCTCACGGTGCACAAGAGCGAGTGTTTATAATTATATGGCAAAAGAATCTTTAATCTTATCACCGGCAGCTAGATCTATTTGATTATATTCTTGAATTTTTAACTAGAAAATAGAGCTGATACGACTATACGAGAGATTGAATTTCAAAATTTATATCATTCATCACCATAAATATTTTTTAAGATTCATCCAGCAAAGCGAAGATGAGTTAACACAAAATCTCAGAGTTGATTTTCTCTCTCCCTTCTTCCTCGTCCATTGTATCACACAATGCTCTTCCTTTGGTCTCTGGCAAGAACACTACAAACACACCACTCAACGCTATCACCAATCCAAACACCCCATAGCACAAAAACTTGTTCCTCCTCCCGGCTGCCACCAGCACCGGACTCACCGCTCCGCCCAACACCAATGCCTGCCTCGCCATCGCCAACGCCGAGTTCCTCACACACGTCGGAAACAACTCCGTCGCATATAACAAATATACATCACAGGCATTACACGCATTGAAAAAAGACACCAATTCAAACACAATTTGCAGACTTGCCCATGTCTTCCCTAGCTTCATAACTGAAGCTACACTGAAAATCCCACTTATGATTGTGAAAACCAAAAGGGAACTTCTTCTGTTGAACTTGTCGATGAGCATGAAAACCAGAAGAGACGATGGTAGCTCTGATAAAGCGTTTAAGGTAACATTCAAATAGAGATTAAACGACAGCGTTTGGAGACCAAGTGGCATGCCCATATACACCAAGCCAATACCGAAACCCATCAACATAACAGCTAAGATCCTTCTTGAAGCCCATTGCTTCTGCATCAAAACCTTCATCGCCGAGTATAAATCCATGTCACTGCTCGAACTTTCACCGTTGTCCTCGTCGGAAAGTTTAAAGACGGCTAAATTCAATGTACTTTGAGACAATGATGTGATGCTTCTTAGTGTATTGACGGCTTCCTCTTTCCTTCCTCGTACGAGGAGCCATCTTGGAGATTCGAGTACGAAGAATTTTACTAGTACACAGTAGAGTAATGTTGGGATGGATGTGTATCTATAGAGGTTTCTCCAGGAGGAGTTTCGGTTTAAGTATGCCATGGCCGGGAGAGAGAGGAAGCCGAATGTGAAGCAGAAGAATCCCAAGGAACTCACCTTGCTGCGCCACCGTTTTCCGACGAGCTCGGTGATGAGGACAAGGGTGGAGGTACCGATGGTGGCTCTGCCGAAGCCGGAGAGAAACTTGAGACAAGAATAGATCCAAAGGTTTGGAGAAAAGGAGGCGAAGAATGAAGAGAGAGACATCAAGAGGCAAGAATAGAAGAGCATGTTCTTGCGGCCCAAGGTCGTGTCGGCGAGTGTGGATAGGGCAAGCCCGCCGACAAGGCTACCGACGAAGAAGGAAGAGGCTGGGAGGCCGGTAAGCATGGGGTCATCGTGATTTAAGTGCCACTCGGATATGATGGAGGAGTGGGGGCCGCCTTGGGTGGTGAGGGAGGATGGCAGGGGTTGGGCGGCGTCGGTGAAGACGGTTATGAAAAGTTGCTGGGCATCGAACATCCATGCGAAGGAAATGAGAAGGGCTTGGAGGAATTGGGAGAGATTGAAATCTACTAAGCAAAGTTCGATTGTGGAGCTCAGAGAGGGAAGGTGGTTCTCGTCATCGGCGGATTTGGGTTGAGAAAGAAGAGATGTACAGGTTGAATCCGCCATTACTACTTTTGAAGTGAGCTTGATTCCTAATAATCTGATCAGTACTGTCAAGGTTTATATAAGCCATCTTTTTATTAACGAAGGATGAAAACAAAGTTAATGTATATATAAATAATTCATAACCGTGATAAAGTATGGTTAAACAAGTGAGTGTTAAGATTAATTTATTTTATATGATTTTACTAAATTTCATGTAAGTACCTAAGATAAGTTTTATATCAACTTAAATAAAAAGTGTTTTTTAAATGCTTCTTTTGCTCCAAACAAATGAATATTAATGCATGTGAGACTTGTGAGATCCAAATATGTTTTTTTAAAAAGGTCTTTATTTTTTATGAGTCCAGAGGCACAAGTCAGGTTCATGAGAGGCACATGTGAAATTGAGAAACAGAGAATGGGCCGCGGTCTATGTCATGTCAATTAGCGAATGCTATTACATACTCTAAATACATATTTAGATATATTATATAAAATATTTTACTACATAATTTTAGACATTTACACGCATATGTATGTATATATTTATACATATATCTATATAAAATATATAATATTATTAGAAATTAAAAATAAATTGGATGATAATTTTAATATACATGTTTATTATTTTATTTATTTATATTTTATTTTATATATAGTATATTATTGATTGAATAATAATTTTTATACGTTTGTATAATTATTAATTTCATAATTTTATAAGGGTGATTGTTTTGTGTTGAATCATTCTTTTTTTATATATATATACATGTGCTGAATCATTCTTATTACGAGTCATTGTTGGTCCAAACAAAATCGAGTTGGGTCTCAGCAAAGTGGATCAAATGGCCTTGGATCCATAAACATTCTTGGGCTAAAGCCTCTCATGACCCCCAAGCACATGCGCCCAATGCATATTTTAATGGTCAACGACGGTGACAGGTCTATATATATATATATATATCTGTGTGTATCTCAGGCTCCCTCCATTGTTCCGTCACTTTTATCATCTTCCCTAAAAATATTTACTTTTACTCTCTCTCTCTCTCTCTAAATCTCTTGCTTTCTTCTTCCTTCTCCATCATCTTCTTCATCTGCATAAACCACTTCTGATCTTCGTACTCACTCTGGGACTTGACAACCACAAATGGGTTCCAGATCAGCGCGGTGGCGCCAGGCTTGGGCTCCACAGACATTGACGCCATTAATGGAAGGTCCCGACCTTGAGATGCAAGAAGAAGGCTCCAAAAAGGAGGGCTCATGGGAAGCCATTAGAGAATGGTTCAGAGCTCAGAAAGTTTCTCCAACCGGACCCACTTTCTCTTCTTCATCACAATCATTCTACGCAACAGTTCAAGCCAAAACTCAAGACTTGAGGCTCCTCCTTGGTGTCCTAGCCTGTCCCTTAGCTCCAATCCCCTTAACCCACGATCCTTCACATACCCTTCACATCAAAGATATCCCATTCGTAAGGTCCTTCTTCGTATCAAATTTTCATCCTCTTTTATTCTGTTATACTTGATCCTAAGATTATATATATAAACAGAAGAACTCGACGGCCAAGTACATTATGCAGCAGTATCTGGCCGCGACTGGGTGTCTGAAACAGCAGAAGAAGGAGACGAAGAGTATGTATGCCACCGGAACGGTGAAGATGGTGTGCTGTGAGACGGAGATTTCGACTGGGAAGAATGTCAAGTGTTTGGGGACAAAAAGCAGCAACAACGGCCGCTTCGTTCTGTGACAGATGCTTCCCAGAATGTGGTCGCCGTAATTGGTCGTTGGTGGCCACAAGGTGGTCGCCGGCAGCAACGGGAAGGCCGTGTGGCGCCACACGCCCTGGCTTGGCACCAATGCCGCCAGAGGCCCTCAACGGCCACTCCGTCGCATCATTCAGGTGATGAAAATTCTGTTAGCCACTTCAATAATCAATAGTTCATTAATTTTTTTCTTTACTTATAAAGATAACCTGTTTGTAAGTGAAAAATAATATATACACACACCACTGAAGAAACAATAATATTGGACTACTGCTCTGGAATTTCATTATTGTGATGTTTTTTCAACGACAAGTAAGCTTTTTGGATGATTATTCCATAATGATATACATATATGTCAGACAGAAAAAAATAGTAATTAAGGGCCTTCTACTTTATTAGGTTATTTTTTCTTTGGAGCCAAACAGAGTTTGAACACACAAACACACAACACACAATATAATGTTTACTTTTGTTTCTTTCTTTGTGTCTCTTTCGATTCTTGTGTGGTGGGGGACATGCCCAATAGTTTCAAAGCACTTTTTAGGTTTTAGAAAATAAATAAGATGAAGATTGGTCATGAGAGGAACAAAACGAAACCTCAATAATCAAATGATAGTGTGTTATATACTAGTAATAGTGTGTGTGTGTGTGTGTGTGTGTAACCTGACTAAGTGACCATTATGGACAAACTGTCGCATGCTTTACCCTACACGATAACTGTTTTATACTCATGCTGATGCTTAAAGCTTCAAATAATGTCATGTGACTGTCTACCAGACATCTTAGATTGTTTGTTTATGCATAATGATCTTGGGATTGCTACCTTAACAGGTACCTATGTATACTACTTCGTATCTTAACATAGCATACGATTTTTTTAAAAAACTAAAAAAAGTTCATTAACCTATGTATTTCTTATTTTTTTCAAATTAATTTATCTTACTTATAAAATTATATATAATTTAATTATACATATAAATATTTCAGACTATATGTTATAATTAAGTAATTTATTTAACTTTTTAAATCTCCATGAAAAAGTTAATTTACTCTTATATTAGGAATCATCCTAGAATATGAGTACTTTTCGTTCCTTGTCCTTTTGCTTTAACTTTTCTTCTTTTTCAATTTAAAGAAAATTATTGCTACTACTAGTACTCCTTCATCTATTTCTGCATTATTGCCCCTCCTTTCTTGACCAGTTTTCCCCCTCTTTATTTTCTGCTCTATTTTCCTTCTTCCACATGAAAATCTCAGTGAGCAGATTCCCTTTCATAATATACTAAAGAGAATATTTTTAAAAGAAATTAAGATATAATAAGTGTGGTCCTGATTCATCCACGGGGTCTGATTATTAGGTCCTATCTAACTCTTCCCTCTCTTTCTACAGTTGAATATCGATCCATCTCTGTATTACCCAAGCTGGGGAATTAAAAAGGTCATTTTGTTCAATTTTACACTACTAATCCTACTTTTCTTTTTTATGATTTTGAACTGTACAAAGTTTAAGAAAGCTATCTATAAATTTATAATCTAGTGGTACGGAAGCTCTCCTATTTATAATCTCATGCCCTTAGTATTAACGTTAGAAAACTAATGTTGAAACAGGGTTTGGATCCAAAGAGCATGGCAAGTTTATTCACCAATGCACAATGCTTAGGCGAGAGCAAGATTGGGGACGTTGGATGCTTTGTGTTAAAGGCATGGGCAGATCGTGCGGCTGTGATTGAAAGGAGCGAGGGGCACGCAGAGGTAATAAGACACGTAATGTATGGGTATTTTTGTCAAAAGAGTGGCCTGCTCATATACCTAGAGGACTCTCATCTTACAAGGGTTCAAGATGAAACCCTAGATAGTGATAAAGTGTACTGGGAGACCACCATTGGGAGCAGCATCGGCGACTACAGGGACATCGACGGTGTGATGATCGCCCATCGAGGGCGGTCCATCACGACGGTGTTCCGGTTCGAGGAAATGTCGATGCAACATAGTAGAACCAGAATGGAAGAACATTGGACCATTGATGATGTTATGTTCAATGTTCCTGGTCTCTCAATGGATCATTTCATTCCACCTGCTGATGTATTCCCCAATTCAAACTCTCCATGACAGCATTAAACTGTCTCCTTAATTTTTGGCTTTTACTAGGTGAATACAAGATATTGTATCTGTTTTGAAACGCGGTAGAGAAGTACTTTTATGCAGGTTAAAATAAATATACGGAGGAGATTATCTCGTTTTACGAAAAAACTGTTAAACGTGCGTTTGACTTTTGAAAATGTTGTTCCAAACAAGTCCATTAGCTCAAGTCTTTTATATAAGTCTAGGTTGACTCTGCTAATAGAGATTAATGAAGCTAAATAAAGCATTTCAGATTATATATATTCTGAAATGTGTATTATTTATAAGTTAAGATAATTAGTTTGAGAAAATGTGATAAATATAACAAAAATCAACCGATACTAGTATTAATAACCTTAGATAACATTTAGTTGGGGGGGGGGAGTAGTAGTAGATTTTGAATTGAATCACTTTCTCTCTTCACATTTGCGCTCTCTCGCCCCCCCCCCCAAAAGAGAAGTTTTGATTTTCCCTATTTGATGCTAAGCTCAAAGCTAGTTGTGTGTGTAGATTTTGTGTGTGTTTAAGAATCTGTTGGAAGAAATGAGTTTACAGATGCCAAGAAGAATTTATGGGTTTCGAGATTTTTTATGAATTTCAATATACTTCTTGTAAGTTTCAAAATGTTTTTTTATCTTAACTTACATGCATCATTGGGGAAAGATTTCCCAAACATGCACTTTATCACATCCCAAGAAGTCAAGCTCAAAAAACAAATTCAAAAGAAAGAGAGACGGTATAAAGTTTTGTGACATAGATTTATAGTTAAGAGTGGGATAGATAATCATGTATTCCAAGAGAAGATGGTATATTGTGATATATGAATAATGCATGGACGTTTTGATTTATACAATCGCTTCATTATGAGTAACTATAACTAGTTCATTAAAATTAAAAAAATTGTGGTTAACTTATTAAATATATCTTAAATTCAAGATTAATTTTTTAAAATTTTACTCATATTAAGTAAGGTTTTGGAGGAGTGAAAAATATATAAAGAGTTACATTGAAGGATCAATTACATGATTAAGATTGACAAGCAAGTAATAATTAGTCTCAAAATGATTTAGATTATGGATGAAAGGATTTTCGTTGATGTGATTTATATTGTGGCCCGGGTGAATATATATATATATATATATATATAATGGGCAATTTAAATATAAGGAGGAAGCTTTAAAGCGATGGAAAGAAAGGAAGTTGTTGGAGTGAGGGAAAGTGAGATCTCAGAACTTGGAATATAGACCAACGTAAGCTAAAGTGATATAGTGACCAAAACCTAATATATTGGAAACTCATTTTATCCAAAGCCTTTAGAACTAGAAAAATGTTAAATAAAAAGATTATGTGTGTTTGAAAATCTGTTGAGAGAAAGAAATTTATGGATTTCAAGAAAAATATATGGAATCCAAGAAGAATTTACGGATTTTGAGATGCTCTTTACAAATTTTGAGATTTTTTTATGGATCAAAATGTTTTTTATCTTGTCTTACATGCACGGCTGGGGGAAAGATTTCCCAAACCTGCACTATAATATGATTGCATGTTTCTGATTTTTTTTCCAATTATTAACTCAATTCTTGAGCTTTGAACCCTTATATTTTCTTGACTCAAAATGATTCAATCCTTATATTTTTCATTCGAAATAACTCAAACATTGTAATTTATTAGCTCAATAAATTGTAAGGAATAAGGAGTTCTAAGTTAAAATTTAAGAACTGAACCCATAAAGAACTTCAAGTTATTTTTTTCCCTATAATTGTAAATCAAAGTATTCATCAAAAGTATCATATATATTGTGAGCCGACACTAGCCAAGCTTATTAGGTCAAAATATAGGCATTAATCTATTAATATTAATATCAATAAAAAAACACATACTTAAGTCTAACGTTTGCTTAATCTCGCACAATATGATCAATCAATATTTAAATTTTTATTAGAAAATATACTCATATTTAGTGTTTGATGGTATCTCAAATTGTATTAAGGAGAAAACTGTTGATGATTTTGGGTGAAAGAGAGAGATGAGCGCATGGCCTATGGGTTTGGTAATGGGCCGGCAAGAACGTTGGGCTGAGTGGTAAAACAAGGAGACGGCCCAGGATTGCTTTCAAGCTCGTAAACATGATGGGCCTTGTGGACTTGATTCCAAAATTATCAACATATAAGTTTTTTAAAATCAATATACGAACCTTAGCCCAAAAAAATAAATATACGAACCCTTTTTCGGAGTAGATTACAATTCACACACACACACACAAATTTCTCTTTATTAAATTTTTATTTTTGAATATTTTAAATAAAAATGTATACTATTAATCAGTCAAATTCTGAATTTGTTAATCGGAATTCTTTATAAATATATCGTATATAAGTTAACTGGGGATATATATTTTAATGAGAATAAAAAGAAATGAAAAGCCAACTTGACCGAAAGAAGAAGCTTAGAAAAAGGAAAAAACATTAAAATAAAAGAAATAAAGAGGAAAGGTTGATAAGATAATGAAGGCGAACCTTCAATTAATAGTCCTTCTCAATCAAAAGCAGTTTATTGTCGATTTTCTCCTTTTGCTTTTTGCGCCCAAAGCATAAAAATATGTGTATAATAACAACCAATCAAAAAACAAACAGGGCTTTTAATTTAAATAAATAAATAAGCTAATATTGGACTCCTCCTATCCGCCAACAACAACTTGGAAGCATTTCTAAAGACAAAAGTGATTATTCAAAACAAATTGTTACAAAGGAAGCACATGCACGTTGTGTTATGTGACTTAGCTTGTATATCTTGGTGGATCCAAAATATTAATAAGAGAAATTTAAGGGATTGAATACTGTAATATGTCCTTTTATTTATTTAAATAAAAAAAATCGAATTGCGTGTCTTTTTTTTTTGGTGGGTTAATTTAGTTTGGGCACAGAATGAAAGAAGAGAAAAAAAAAGGAGGTTTTTTTTTTTTGGGGTTGTTTAAGTGAAAACTGAAATCAAGGAGAGTGAGAGAGGACCAAAGGGCGAAAGGGAAAAAAAGAAGAAAGTGGGCACAAAAGAAGCTTCTGCTCTATACTCATCATCATCATCCTCTTATTCTTCTTCATCATATTCTTTAGTTTGAGAGACCCGAAGCTGTGATTGAGATAGTGAATCACAAGTCACTTCATACAAAAGGTTTCTGAACATTGTAGTGCTAATCTTTTGCCTTTGTGCATAAAACAACGTGTATGCTTCACCACTCATCCATGTGCTCCTCTGTGTATCCTTCCCTCATTTTACCAACTGGGGTCCGATGGGTTTCCTCACCTTCCAATTAACATCTGATTTAATTTTTGAAGTAAGTCTTTATAATGACTTATGATCATCGCAATGGCTTTTTTCATTAAAATCTGACAAGCAGAAGGCCAAGTAAAATATCATATAGTGAAGAGTTATGGGAACGTCGGCTCTTAAAGGGAATGAATTGTCATATAAGTTTCTCATCAGGTTTGTTTCCTTAAAAGATGGGACTTCATTATTAGGCCTTGAGTTCCCTAGAGTCAAGGATCGAGAACAAGTCCTTGGACGAAACACATTAGGACAAAACCACTATTTTAAAGAACCCCCGCTTGATATGGGAGTTGTTACAATAAACTTAATATTTTGTATTCAAGCAACTAAAGCACTTCCATCAAAGCAAATGCATGTTAGTTATTACTGAACTAGTTTTCATAATGTCTATAAATTAGTTATATGATTCCTATATATGTTTCAACTCGAATGGGGAGTTTTCTTTGGAATACCTATACTTCATTCTTTTTGGTCATTAGTGATAGGGATATCTCCATGAAGTAAAACGGACACAGGAACAACCAGCATCATATATTTGAGAAAGAAGTGAGGTTTATTGATGATAAAATAAGTAATATGAAATATATAATTTAATTGATCTTATTATCTCATTCTACTTGGACAATAGGTTAAACAAGGTTCCTTGTTTGATGTGATTTGATGGTAATCAATTATGATATGTGTGTGCTGTGTGTTAACAATCGATCAATCTCATTAAATATGATATATATATATTATCGAGAAATTCTGTACTCATTAATATTTAATCCAACGATAAAATTTACAGAATAAAACATGTACTATATTATGTAAACGAGGTGGTTCTGGTATGGTATCACAAACAGGACAGAAGAAAGATCAGATGATTATTAGTTAACTATATATATATATATCTAGTTCAAACCAAATTACATACACATATATATAGACAGAGAGAGTAGTGATGTGCTGTATGTATATATATATATATATTATAATGAAAAGAAAAGGTGGAGGCATCAATGGTAGACGGCATTTGTAGATGGAGGCATCAATTTATGATGGTTCAGCTTTAAATGTGAGACTATTCACTTTGTGCTCAGAGAGATAGAAGCTTCCTCGATATCTTCGCAACACATACAGAATAGCAGCGCCTTGTATTCCCCCCTCCCCTCTCTTTATACTTTCTTTTATCTTCCACTTCTCATCACTTATAGCTTTTTCCTCTCTCTCTTGCGTGAGAGCTTTCTCGCCAACTTGCAGAGACCTAAAAGTTTCTCTGCAACCAATAAAGCTTGTGGCACCACCCCTTCTTTTAGCGCCCTGGGGGAGAGAGGGAGAGAGAAGCTTCAAGATCAAATCTCACAGAGAAAAGAATACCTGGAGAAAGGAAGTAACTCAGAAGAGAGCTTGCCCTGTTCATGTGTCTGTGCATGTTCATTTATAATATATATATATATATATAAAGCATGGGTTAGGCTTTAGCTACTGTAGGGCCTTCAATATAAATCTACGAAGGTGATGTGTAGCCAAAGATTGCTACAATTTATATAAAGCACTAATACCATAAAGAATTGCCTCTCGCCTCTTTATTTATTTTGTTTATTTCTTTCGTTTTCACACAAAAGTACTTACAACCTTTTACCCCTCTATACATCTACCTCTTGATGATATGTACAACTTTCACACATGGTTGAAATTGTAAAAAAAAAACTTAAACTTATTTGTTGTATGGAATATAATCACTCTAAAAAATCTTATATAGCTTACAATAACAAATTTCTGTGTAGATAATAACAACGGATCAATATTGCTTACTTGTTTTTCAAATCTTTTTCGTTTACATTTATTTCTTAAGATCGCACTGATTCTTCCAAAATTAACCTTCAGATTTATTTTTGGGATGACAACTTACATTCAAATGAAAAATTGTCATGGCTATATATTTGCCAACCTTCTAGAATCACTTTTACAAGTATTTTTAAGCAAATTGAGATAAAATTCTCCTCCTATACTTATTTCATATTGTGTAGAATTACTTTCTAGAATCACTTCTAGGGTGTTTGGATTATATTAAAGAAGAAAGAGAGTGAAAGACAGATATGTTGTGTCGACTTCAAAGCATGGCTCACTTCTTAGGATACTTCAAAGGAGGAAGGATTGTCTCTCTCACTGTTCCTTCTTCATCATTACTAAAAAGAATAACAATCATTTTAAACATTTTTCAAAGCTGATTATTCTCTCTCTCTCTCTCTCTCTCACACACACACATACTCTTTCTCTCCCCTTCTTCTTCTTCTATCCTTCATGCATCCACTGCTCTGTCTTTCCAGATGAGTACACACTTGGAGGCCGCGATCTATACACGTCTTTATAATTTGATAAAGAAAAGAAAAAGGAAATCATATCTCTTCATCGTCATCATCATGGTTTTTTTCTCTTTTCTATTTATATATTTTCCCAAGAGATTTGTCTGCAATCATTGGGTAACTAACTAGTACCAACTAACTAAACCGATAATTAACCTAACTGTTGTAAAGGTTATTAATTGGTTCAATATCATCAAGTCAGATCACCTCGGAAATCCAAGTGGACATCATAGGGAAAAATAAGTGAAGAAAATTATTCATTTATATTAAAAAAGATACTAAAGAATGTATCTACTTTACTATAAATAGATTGGAGTACCTTGCTTCTACTAATAAACCAATCCAGCGTAATTATTATTATTTTTATTCAATTGTTTTTCTTGATCTCGTTCTTCACTCCTGTGTCACTTGCAAATTTCAATCTTAACATCAAATTAAATGAGAGGAGGAGGATTTTTTTTAAATAATGGAAAATGTTATTGGATCATATTTTAGGTATTGCATTTCTCTCCTACAAATACATAATTCTAGTTCTAAAAGAATAAAAAAATCCGTTACACTGCTTAATAGCGACGCAGAGAATGTTTCAAAAGTGGGTCCAAAGAAGGCTATAAAGAGAAAGCCATCAATATGCCATTTAAAGAGAACAGGTTTGTCTGCTTCTACATCTGCTCATCCATCATCTCATAACACACATGCTTTGTATTAATTTAGATGTCAAAATAATAAATTAAATTGTTACAAGTTCATGTCAAGATCAACTAGCAATGAAATCGCTAGGATATAATAATGCATGCACATGACAATAATACACACGAGATTAAGGTATAAATACACAACCATGCATATTAAAACATGAGAATTTGGTTTGCCATGCAAAGACAATTATAATTATATGCCATAATAATAATACTATAGTCCACAGGAAATAAGCCTAAATCAGAAAGCAATAAGTACTAATTTCAATATCTAGTTCAAAAGCTGAGAACTTGTGTTCATAACAAGTCAATTATACAACATTAAGTTATACACATGGTTAATTCACCCAAATGGTGAGCTCCTTCCTTGTGCCATACTGCCACTATTAATCATGGGGCTCATTCTTTCTGCCTGGTTAATCGGGGTCCTTCTTGGTGATGGCTTTTCGAGCTTCACTGAAGCATCTGAAAATTTATCACACACTACTTCTCCATGTAGCACCGGCTTCGTGTCATAAATCTCTGAAATGGTATCCATTTCGTCCGCTATATGATCCAAAGACGGCGGTGCGATGTGAAGTTGCTGGTTTAGACCTTTGAACGGATCATCTTGAGGTCCTCCAAGGCATGACGAAGCCGTCCCTGCTAAATCTTGATGAAGCCGGAGATCGTCGCTCCAAATCAAAGGACTCTTGCCAGTAGTAGTACTATTATAAGGACTCGGCCTCTTCTTGCCCAGACACAAATTTTCATTATTATTAGTATTGTTATTGTTGTTGTTTGATATCATCAACCCTTCAAGCTGTGGCCTCTCCATATGGTGCAGATGATGATCAAGTTGTTCGTTGGCGCCACCTCCATAGATGTTGAGTTCTTGAAAGGGAAAACTAAGAGGAGAACTGAAATCTTTCATGATTCCTCCTCTTCCTATTTCAGGGATGGCTTGAGCTGCTCCAATATTGAGATTTCCCTTTAAGTTATTATTAGTGGCAGCCATGTTTTCACCTGCAAGTGTTTGATAAGCCTTCTCCAATATGCTCTGCATGTACTTTCCTTGAGCTTCAATTCTTAGCTGAAGGTGTTTCTGGACCTGCCATATGTATATATGTGAATCTAAATCCTTGTAGGACATTTCAATGGGGAGATTTAAAGAAACAGATTAAATAATTGGCTTGTATATTTTAATTCTTGAAAAATATTGAATCTAGATTATATATTCTTTGTGGTGAGAAAATATTGCATGTAGTATATTTGGAGAAAGATGGAAAGGAAAAATTGGAACCATGTTAAATAGAAGAAAGAAACTCTTGTATTGTTTCATGTCATTCTCTTTATTTAATAACAGTAGAAAATTTCATTTCTGAAAATACAGGACTTAATCCGTTTTTAAATAAAATACATATTTTTTTAGCCTCTATCCCTTTTTCAAATACATAATTCAAAGGTCTGTGATGTTTTAAATTTACGTGTAAAAAAACTTTATTTGATGATTTTACCAACTCTTAATAAATGATTTTGCTATTACAAAAGAGTATTTATTTCCAAACATGTGAATAAAATTGAAGAATTGCCCATTTTTGGGATAGAAATTCAAGCTAGCTAGTGGCATTTTTTTAAAAGTGATTAATTATTTTTATGATAAAAAGATAATAAATTATTACTTTTTATTATAAAAAATTATTTTCCCCATTTTCTCTTACCTCAAGCTGTTCATGCAGTCTTCTCTGCACTTCCATTTGCATCCTAATCGCATCAACGATGAGTGAGTACTGTTCATACAGTGTCACACGAATCCATTCCATGCACAAAGAAAATCATACCCCCACCGGGAAAAACGCAGAAAATAATTAAGAAAAATAAAACTCAGGAGTTGTTTGTTTCCTTAAAGTAGTAAATAGCAAAGAAAAGAGTGAAAAAAAAATCTTTTGGAACATATCATCATCAACCTGTTAATTAAACGGTTTAAACTTCATGAACAGATTAAGGAATTGAAGAATACTCATTCATGTTGCGACCAATCATGGCGGATGGTGAGGCAGTGTTTCGTTGAATATCTAAAGCCGAAGCTGCACAGATTTATTTAAAAGATTACGTGAATAAAAATTGAAATGAAAAAAAAGAGCAATCATGAAGTATAAAGATATAAAAAGATGAAAAAAAACAAGATTGAGGAACCCTAGAAAGAATAGTGTCACCTCTCATACTATCCTTAATCGAATGATCATTGAATTCCTTGTGGGGTTGCTTCCCAAGCCTAAATTTCTGCAAAACACAAACCAACTCGATATATATGACAAGAAACAAAAAGAACATCAAATTAAAGCGAAAGAGAAACAAAAGAGAATGAAACATATAAGCAAAACTCTAAAGCATATAAAAGTTTATGTCCTCATAATAAAACATATAAAGAAAACTCTAAAGCAAAAGAGAACTAAGAACAACCGATATTAATAAGACTAATTAATCAAGTAATTGATGTGTTCATATATACCTGAAGGTGGCTCTTGAGATGGTAAAGGGTAAGACCCTTCACACCCATAACCCTCATGATGGTTTTAGGCGTCGCCTCTGCAAAGTTTTCATGCAGAAACAGAAATTAAATGAACTATCAAGAACTAGCTTAGTGGTTAGTAACTATAACACCAACAAGGTGTGTTTTAATTAGATGAGAGAGGGAGAGAAATTATGGTGGTGGTGATTAATAATTGAGTACGTACTATCAGGGCCTCCGAGCTGGGTGACGGCGTCGACGAAGCGTTCATGGAGTTCGACGGTCCAACGGAGACGGGGCTTAGGGTCGGTGGTGAGGACGAGGCCTGAGTCGCCTTGAACACACATTGGTCTGTCATGAGAATTCATAGTTGAGGGCTTCTTTGGAGGGAACATTCTCTCCATCTCTCCCTCCCTCTCTCTCTGTATCAGAGAGACTCTCTGGAGATGAGATGAGAATAGGGAGAGATTCAAGCAGAACAAATGCGATATGCAAAGAGGGAAGAGAATAGGGTGCGTTTTAATTTGAAGACAAGAGAGGCTTAGAGAGAGAGAGAGAGAGAGAGAGAGAAGGGTGGTAAGGATATATATTATATATGAATACGATGAGCATGAATGCCTTTAGTTTGCCCTTCTCGTGTATAAAAAAGCACATAGCGAGCTATGCGCGACTACTTAATTAATTAATATCTAACATCAAATCTAAAACAACATATTAATTATTACTATACATAAGTAAAGCTAGCTAGCTTCCTTCTTAATTATATTATTATCACATGAAGAAGACCCTTCCTTTCCCAAAAGATACCCTCCCTCCCTCTCACACGTTTAATTATATTAAATTAAACATGTGTTATGTGTAATTAGTTGCTCCCTCCGTTTCCATTTAGGATAGTGGTTTCATGTTTTAGAATATTAGAGGTTCCATATTATTCGATCAATCATTCTCACTTACGACTCTAACGGTTTTTTTTCTGTGTACGTGAAAACACCTTAAACAATTTTCTATATCATTTTTTTACGCCCACTCTTCCTATAATATACTCATTCCAAATCTTATTTTTTCTTATATATGACTACATATCCAGTTTAGCATCCTCATCCTACTACTTCAACTTTAAGCTCTTATTTGGGCTATTTGGCAAAGCTTCTAAACACCTCAAAAGCACGTTCAATAGTGTTTTTTCGCAAAACAAGATAATTTTCTTCATACATTTATCTCGTAAATGGTAAAAGCACTCATCCACTACTTTCCCAGACCCATTGTCTCTTTATGTACTATACAACTAGTCTTATGGCAATTCAACAAAACTTTTCTTTAAATTTATTAGGCATTTTATTATGATAAATAACTTCAGTAGCACTTCTCCTCATTAGTCACCCAGCTTGTATATTATTCTTGGAGCAATTATGTCTCTATCGATTCAATGATTTTCATTTTTTACTCCAAAAATGATTTTGGAGTAATACGTTTTCATCCAGACATACTTGTATACCCTTCAATTTACACATAATTTTGCATGTAGGCATAGAGAGGTCTATAGATAAAAATTTATTTATTAATTATAACTAGAGGATTTGTATGTCTTTAGAATAAGTTACAAATTCAAATATATTTCATTATTGAAATTATGTTTGACTAAAGAGCTAATAAAATGACAAAAAAATTATATAGCAGTTATTCTTTATTATTTTATAAGAACTTGATTTAATGTATTTACAGTGACTAGTGGATATTCAAGAGAGCTTTTATATGTATATATAAATAAATTTGTAAGTCTAATTGATGATGAAGATGAACAATAATGTATATAGAGTAAACTGGTTATGCATAACAAGTGAGTCATAATATCGTGGTACGACATCCTTTTTAATTAGCATGAATAATTATGAGGCCATCAAACAACCAATATTAACCTATATAATGGGGTGTTTGGGAAAGCTTCTCAACACCCCAAGAGCACGTTCAACAGTATTTTTCCGCAAAACGAGATAATTTCCTTCACATATTTACTTTGTAAATGGTAAAAGTACTTCTCCACCGCTTTACCAAACGGACCCAATAATACATAGATTTTGCTTTTTGTTCCTTCCCCACAAAATTAAAGTACCATTCTTATATTTTGACCGCATAATTCATAATTCATTCATTTATTTAATTAATTAGATTATTGACATACCCTCCTCCACATCATGCACTTTGGCTTATAATCAATAATCAATAAATTATTCCTACTGCCACTTTAAAATATCTGTCACGGAAAATTATACATCTAAAATAGCCGAGAAGAAGTGTATTTTTAAGAGGCAAAAATTACTACTCCTATGATTTCATTTATAGGGTAGAGAGAGAAAGTATTTTTATAAATCATTTCATTAATTTTTTTAATGTGAATGTACCACTTTACCCTTTATTTTTATGTTGGATTTGTTCTCATGAATATAATGCATATTAAATAGAGATAAAGTTGAAAAGTTGATAGATATTAAGGTATAATTATTACAATTTAAGGTTTTTCTGAAAAACCTGAAGAGTATATCTGAAAAAGGTAAATTTGAAAATATGGAGAAGTAATCGGTATGAATGTGCGTGCATTTTTTTCCCCTGTGAGATCTTAGGCCCTTTTGGAAACATCTTAAAACTTTTAGCTCTGGCACTTCCACAGAAGTAAAGCAACAAATAATCTCGAAAATGTTATTGAAATATTTCTATATAAGTAAGAGTTTTTGCTAGAAGGAAATTATTATCCGTATCCTGAATTCATTAATATCGACACCAAATTATAAGGTGAGGTTTGGAACAATAATTTTTCAAATTCAAGGTCTTTCATATACCATTATTTATTCTCTGTTACACAGAAAAATATAAATAGAAATAGAAATCAATGTATGAAAAGAAAGGTAATAATATGATATCATTGTGTATATAAACATGAAAACTTTCCCTTTTGATCTTTGCATGTTCATGACGACACCACATATGAACTTCAAATTTGAAACTTTTGAAAGAGTTCAAATATATATATATATATATATATATATCTTTTCCTCTTTTCTTTTCTTTTATTTTTATTTTTCAAAATAAAGAGAGATTGAAATGAAATTGTTACCTATCATCATGATGAGAAAAGCACAATGCAAAGAAGAAAAATGGAACCAAAACTTTATGGTATGTGGTTGTAAAATTACTTGAGAATATTGAAATGTGAAGCTTTCATTGATGGCTTCAGTGGGGGACCTTCTTCTATAAAACTTTATATGACTCCAAACCTAATTGATTAATCACTTTTGAAATAATAAAAGATTACTCATTGTAATTACATATTATTTCCCCCAATTATATATATATATTTTTCAATCCCCAAAAACACAAGAAATAGAATCTAATTATAATGATTGTATGATAATCTGATAGCTAAGTTAATTTAATTTTTATATTAAGCTGTTTTTTCAGAAAAAAATTCTTTAAAAAATCAAAATTAATGGAACCTTGAATTGGCATTTTTAACACAATTTAAATTTTTTTATTGGTTTATGCACATTTCATGACTTAAATGCATAGATTCAAGTTGCAATAACCAATTTCATCAAATTGACAATCCAATTAGTATACGAATATGTAAGATAAAACAAAAGAACAACAAAATACTAAAGCAAAAAAAAAAAAAAACTTCTCCTTTAGTTTGTGTCAAAAAATCAAAGTGACTAAATGCTTCAACTTGTGAGCTGAGAATAAATGCTTTCTTCTTTGACAATCAAACGAAGATTCCTTTTTCCAGAAAGTTAAAAAAACTAATTAATTGTGTAATTAATTTGTAACAAACAAAATAAGCTTACACTTATAGTTCTTAATAATCTCTTCTTTTTATTTAATTGCAAAACCCTTCTGCAGAATTTGCACTGATTTGTCCCACCACATGAACCAATTTTTGACTAGGCCACTATAAATAGACAATTCTAGCCAATCAATGAGTTCCAAGTGGACAATAAAATCTGATCTGAATAACAAAGAAAATCTCTGTGATTAAGACTATACCTAGATCGTGGCTTCCCTATTCCTCTTTTATTATTCGAATGCTAATTATTATAAATCTGTTATTTAATTGGCAGCATCTCCATTCATATGATTGAGGGGTACAAATAATTAAAAATAGGAAAAAAATTAATTAAGTGGGGATTCTTCTTGTTAAGACTACTTTTTATCACTACCAGAAAAATGCCATTTAGAGACGGAAAAATCTATTACTAAATGGTTATTTTCTTTAGAAAATTTTCATTTAGTAATGAAAAATATTAGCGACCATCGTTTTAGTAACTAAAAATAACAATTTTCCGTCGCTAAATGGCATTCTTTTGGTACAATGTATACACAAACATACTTCTATTATGCCATTGTGATTTAACCAAGCAAAGCGAGAGAGTTTTAACTTTTCCTTAATTTGTGTTTTTAAAAAGCTATAAAGAATGAGGTTGTTTGCTTGAATTTTAAGCATCTTTATGGGATGCCTATGAATATATTCTTCCATATGAATGAATATATTTGAAGGTGAGCTTGTGGGTCCCATCTTTGTGCTTAAAATTCCAATATTCCATGTGAATGATGAACCTAATAAGTTGTGCATTATAGCTAATTCGTC
>JANTPZ010000829.1:0-24043 GCA_025593235.1 Vachellia pachyceras | reverse complement strand
GCATGAAAACTCGTGTGAACCAAAACAGCTTTTGGACTCTTGCTACAAGGACAAAGAATAACCAGAAGGAAATTATGGGAAAAAAGAAAATAAAAGATCGGAATCATGATTGAATGCTGTATACTTTTTCCTTTCTATTGGAAATTTAAACGATAGACGAAACTCAAGAGTTAAACACGACTTTCTTATCATTAACTTCCTAACGTTCCAGGCCTTCAACTCTGCATAACACTTGTATGCGGAGAGTATAGCAAAATGCCCCCACTACAAATATAAAAATCTTCATTCAATCAGAGATGCAAATACAAGTAAAGGGATAACTGATACAAAAAACGAATTTAAATATCCCCCAATTCTACAAACAAATTTTATGCAGAAATACAGCACAGTTAGACACCTACATAACCTTTGGGGCTCCACTGTAACATACTCATGGAAGCGTCCACTTTCACTTTTTGGGTAATCATGTGAACATGGCACCAATCTTCTTAGCAAAGTCATCCCCATCCTCATCTTCCGCGTATTCTTCCTGCTCTGCATTTTCACCTTCATCAAAATTGTAGTCTCCCTCGTCAACTTGCTCGTAGTAATAATCACCATCCTTCTGATCATCACCTTCAAATTCCTGGTCTTCCATAACTTCATTGTCCATCATTCCTTCTTCAAATGACTGAGTATGAGTTGCATCAGTCTTGTCTGTATCACTCTCGGTTGCCTGAAACTTGGACTCCTGGTTCTTAACATCTTCCTTATTGGCAGGCAAAATACCATTTTGTGCATCTGTGACAGAGGTGTATTCCAAGTCCCTGTCATCATTGTCTCCCTTCTTCTCAGATGATTTGCCACCTTTGGAAGCTGCTTCAACTCCAACCGCTCTCTTCTCCTTCAAAATCTCACTAAGAGGTTTTGGACCTTCAAACATGAAATCATCTTCAGACCGTTGTTGTTCCTTAAAACTTTTCCTCTTCCCAAGCAACTGATGCTCCTTATTCCTACTGTTCCTTCCATTTCGCAGTTCAGCAAGACTTTTTGGTAAATCAAAATCAGCATTTTGGTCCTCATTTATTTCTCTCCTTGTAGGTCGATCCCTGAAGTTTTTCCTCTCAAAATCTTCTTGCACCCTTCCTCTCAATCTATCTCGGAACCTAACTGGGTGAGGAGCCTGCATAGTTCCAGGTGACAATGTGCTTCTGCTTCTTCCCCTGTCTGATTCTCTCTCTGCGTATTCATCACCACCACCGTTTGCTGGAAGCTTTATCCTGCCCCGGAAGCGATTACTGAGAGCGCTTTCATTCAGAGGTAACTGGTGAGCATCCTTTTGAGAAGAGAATCGGTGACTTTGTTCATCATCATGACTCTGATGCTCATGACTCACAACAGATTTCAAACCACTGACCCTCCTGCGTTTAGATAAACGATACCGAAGATCTGACGCCCCAACATTTTCAGGACTGCCAGATCTGCGATGAGTCATCCTTTCTAAATGGGTTGTTGCCCGGAACAGTCTTTGAGATGAATTCCTACGCTGGTCCCATTCATATGTCTCTTGCATATGATCATATGAGTCATAACCTTGTGGCCCACAATATCTTTCTTGGTCAATATCAGCTACAGATTTATAATCTACAGAATGTCCTAAATCATATTCATTCAGAGAGTCCAAGTTCATCCCATCCTGACCTCCTGCTTTTCCAAATTGGTCCTCTCTGTCGTAGTAATCTGAATTCCTCAGTTCATCAGCTACAAGTACATCAAATCCAGGTGAGGATTCTCTCAAGAATTCATCACTTTCCTTGCCATTGTGGAAACTATGATCATCTGATACATGAGATTGATACACACGGTTTGGCCTAGCAACAGTGGTTCCATTGGTGACAGGCAGAGTATTTATCACCTTGAGTCTAGACGCCTCATTATCAAACCCCATTGGTTGTGGTGCATGCCCCTCTACAGCAACTACATTTCTATGTGAAGCAGTTTCAACATTTTGGCCAGGCTTAGCTTCAGCTCCTGCAACTGGCTTTGCGATGTTTGCTTGGGAAACTTTCCTTTCCTGTGCTGACTTTTCTGGGCCACTAAAAACTTTCTTAAAACTTGGAGGCTCAGCAATCAGGTTAGTTGCCTGAGCCTGAGGAACTTTCCCACCAGTGTTAGGATTTGGTCCATGCAAAAAAGCACATCGGTCACCTTTTAAGCAAAGCCCTTGCTGGAAGAAAATGCAAGGGACAGCTTGCTTCGTAGCATTATAAGGTGCATTTGGTACAGAAGTCAGTGCAGTCTGTGATGAGGGGGCAGATGATCCACCAGCAGTGGCTGCCTGTGGTGACAAGAAGCTATCAAGAGGCTGCAAGAGAAATTACATACAGTTAGCATAAGCTGCATGAAGAAATAAAAGCTTAAAAAGAAAATGCGGTGAAATAAATCATATTGTGCCAAGAGAAATAGTGACTCACCGGGTGACGGAAGGAACATTTGGGATTCAAGCAATTACCGTTCAACCAATACCAACAATCTCGGGGATTGACACGAGCATACTCACTATGGCGATACTCACATTCACTTCCCTGTTTCAATAAAGAGAATCAGATCAAAGCAACAGCCATAAAAATTATAGTTCACAGTTCACAATTTCATACTAGCTTTTCATACATATGCAACTAGACATTCCTAATAATTGAACAACCTTTTTCATCAATATCGTTCATGAATGCTCAAAAATAATATCAAGGAAATAAATAATTATGTAACAGACATCAGGAAAAGTGCTGAGCTTATTACGGATAACAAATTAAAAAGTTGATTGAAAGGAAGCTGCTAGAAGTGTAGAACCACATGGTAACAGACAAACAGTATTCCTTGCTAGCACTATAGTATGCACAATTAATTCTATTGTTGCACTAAGTATAGCTTGTTTTGGGATGTATTCAATGTATTGTTCATGTTTCAGGCGTTCAGCAGTAGCATATACACAAAATCCTTTGTCAAGTTATAACAACAACACATAGTCCCAAAGAGTAAAAAGAATTAAACATGTACAGAAATGCCAAAAAACGGTGAAATGAACTGGCTCGTAAATTTTGACTGTAAAGATTGCTGTATCATCCCATCGAAGACATGAGGACCAATCTTAGGTAAAACAATGAAAAGATATTGTCCCGCCACATGGGTGGGGACAATTTCTCCCCCATTCCCACTTGCTTCGACACGTAAAATGATAAGGTATTAAATGAAACGATACGCAAATCAGATTACCAAACTAATGAATTACATGCATCTATAGGTCCCGAGAATTATCTCAAGGGAGTTGATTATCCATATGATAGAATAACTTCAGAGATGATTCTTTGTAGGTTAGAAAAGGTTTTCAAGCTGCCTAAAGATGCTTATAAATATTGAAACTCGATATCGATTAATTCCCCAACAAACATCCAAAACCAATTCCCCAGATAGACCGAGAGATAGCACCAAATTACCAAAAAGTTAGAATCCTTCATTTAAAAAGAAGTTACTCCTAAAATTATCACCGGAAACAAACGATCAGCCCCAAGCTGCGAATCTGGAACCCTAAGTAGAAATCTCGGAACGAGATCCCGAAGATCTTATATAAAGAATGTAATTCAAAGATAAAGCCAGAAAAAAAAAAAGGAAGAAAATTCATAGTAAGAAGCATCAGATTAAACGAAAAGGAGGATCAAGTGTGACCTTTTTGCATGTCAAGGGGGAAGCAAGAAAGTAAACGCAATCCGTGTTCCTCTTTAAAGCCTCATCTTGCGCAGAGGTTGTGGTTGGTTGAGTCTGTTGCTGCGATTGAGGCTGCTGCTGCAGCTGCGCGCCAGCTACCATGGCGGTTCTTGAAAGACCACCGATTAAAGATCACCAAAAAGCAGATCGAATCGAAGGAACTCAGAGGGGCAAGGACCTGGAAATGACTAATTACTTGGGAAGAACTCGATCCAAATCTGAGAGAGAGCCGCCACAGAAATGGGGAGTCGGATGGGATGAGAGATAGAGAGGAGGGGGACAGACAGTGGAGAAGCTATGTGATGGGCTTTTAGCTAAGCCTAGGTTCTGTTGTGTTTCCTTTTCCGGATAATTCTTCTCTTTTCTTGGGTCTTTTGGGAAAATTATGATTCGGACACGACGATGTCGTTTCCGGTTGAGAAGAGGTTTACGCTTTTCAGTTTACTCGGTTCGGTTCCCGCATGTGCCTCCAGTGTTTCACAACCCTCCAAATACGCGTTTCACACACAAATTTGGGAATTCCGTTGGGAGGAAGAAATTTACAGATTCTGAAATATTTTATGAATTTTAACATGGTTTTATAGATTTTGAGATGGTTTTTCGAGATTTTAAAATGGTTTTGTCTCGATTCACGTGTACCGTTGGGAAACGGGGTTCCCAAACAAGTATAACGTGTGTTTGGGAATCCGTTAGAAGAATAAGTTTACAGATTTCGAAAAGAATTTACAGATTTTGAGATAATTTTTATTGATTTCGAAATGATTTTTACGGATTTTAAGATGGTTTTGTTTTGACTTACGTATACAGTTGGGAATAAAAAACTCCCAAACAAGCACTAAAGTGCTGTGAATGTTTTTATTAGTACATGATGATAACTTAAAAAATACATTGTGAAATTTGCTATGAATGTTCATATTTGTTTTTTTGGGTCAAGTAAATGCTTATATTTCATAATACTGGTAGGGCAACAAAAATATAACTGGCCATTTTATTACCCTTCAAGGAATTAATTTATAATTCAGTAGTCAAATTGTAGTTGAGTTGATGGTGATAAAGAAATATATCTTCACTTCAATTATAAGCCTGCTATTTAATCTGTTTATAACACATTAAATCTAAACCATTAAAATTTTAATCCAATGGTGATAAAGGGAAAGAAAAAGTAAAAGAGCCATTCTGTTGGGTAAAGAAAATGAAATGGGTCAAAATCAAATAAGGACGTTTTTGGGAAATTTGAAACAAACAGCCCAGCCTGGAGTTGCTAGCCAGATGGATCAACTACAAATAAAACTCACCAAATGACCCGACTCGCCTCAATTAACCTTGTTTGAAAATGATTATGGAAAGTTTAATCACATATTTAACAGTTTTTTTATAAAATAAAATGATCTTATTCACATATTTATCTCAATTTATATAAAAGTACTTCTATACTACGTTCGCGAACAAGCGGATCATAAAACCAAAAAGAAGACTCATCTTTCTCAAGTAGATCATAATCAAAGTCTTTTGTTCTTGACATATTTGGCCTTTCTATTCCCATTTTAATCTTCCTTTTTATTTTAAATGTCATCTTGCTTGGCTCTTTCCTGTGAGTCATACCATTCCAATTTTAATAAATCCGTTATTCTATAAAAAATATTGGAAATTTACAATCAAGTCTTAAATAAAGGAATCAATGAACAAAATATCTTAAAGATTAATAAAATTACCATCAAGTCCTAGCAGTAAAAGGTCTTGTTGTTATTGATTGCTGGCGAGGTTGTTAATGATAACTAAAGCAGCTACTACTGGGACCTGATGGTAATTTTATAAATCTTTAAGATTTTTTGTTCATTAATTCCTCTATTTGAGAACTAATGGTAAATTTCTCAATATCTATTTAGCTTTTCATATATATATATATATATAGTTGAATGCTTAATTTCATTCAACGTGCATTTGAAGGAATATACGCTTGAAGACAAATATTGCACCTCGTCATAAGAAGCTAGGAATTATACGTTCAAATTTTGCATAAATTTCATCGGATTTTTTTTGTTGCCCACCCGGTTCATCGGAGCTTTGCTCCGACTACGTCTAGACCCGACCCGCGTCGCGCACCTGGCATGGTGGGTGAGTCTCCCAACGGTGGCTGCTACATACACAAGGCTCGAACCCGAGATCTTACTTAAGTTGGAACAAGCCGCTTACCACTTGATCCAACCAATCGTTGGTAAATTTCATCGGATTTTTTATCCCTCAATTAAGCTTGAGAGATATTAGCGATCAGATTGTAATATAATGGTATATTAAGTTAAGACTTTGTGTGTGCGTGTGAAGAGTTTTTTTTTTCTTTTTCAAAAAGAGTTATAACTCTTCTTTCACATCATTATATATCACAATCTAATGTTAATATTTATTAATTGAATCTCAATTGAGAGATGAAAACCCCATTTTATATGTTGATACTATATAACTCCTGCATCTGGGTCATTAACATGCACATCTTTAAAGAACTATAAATTACAATAATAATAATAATCTTATTTAGAACATTCAAATGCATTTTTTTTTTAATTTCGGTATTTCAGTATTATTTAAAGAAAATTTTCGACCTTCTAAATCTATCTGCATACGGTCTCAAGTATTTTAAAAGCACGCTATTGGAAAATAAATGAATGAATGAATGAATATTTTCCTTTACTGAGTTTAACGCCACATAATTAATTCATTTGCCAAGTTTTTATTTATAAGGAACAAAATAAAATGCAGGAGAGTAATTTTACTTTCATGTTGTGTCCACATATATATATATATATATAAGAGCATATAATTGCACATGATCCAGAATATATAATTTGGAAATTAAACAAAAATTCAAACCTACCATTCAAAAAGCAGTCAGCGGAGTGGTAAACCTAACATTCAGACACAGACCAGCCGGTTCGAAGTTTAATTTACAACTAGTTTACGATCAAATCTTAATCTCATGCCTTCACCAGAAAACTCACAAACTCGTCTTTCCCCTTCTTCTTCTTCTTCTTCTTCTTCGACTATATCCCTCGCAAGATCCAGAGAAACTCTCCAGATCTCTGCACCAGGTACCACTTGCTCTTTCTTCTTTTAATTTGAGCTTTCGGATTTTGCATGCGGCTATTCTTTTTTTCATTTTCGTTTGAATCGTTATATACGAATGAAGGCTTGCAAGATATAAGATTTTATTAATAATCAACCTTAAACTTTACGCGCATGTAAGAACTGGATGTGGAAAAATCTGCAGAATTGACTTTGAACCATTTTATATATAAATGATGGTTGAACAATAAAAGCATTCTTGCAGAAATTATCATCAACAATTTGAAGGACCGATTCATTAGATGATAGGTGGCTTCATAAACCTAGCATACAAGGAACAGACCATAACATGAAAATTTGTCTCTGGAAACATAGGAAAGGTCGATATCGCGACACTTCAGCTGCGATCTTTAGGTTTCCTCCATGAAACTGTTGAAAATCTAGCTTGGCCTCAGAATAAGGCAAAATGTAGGAATATATCTCGGTTATGTATAGGTCCTCACAGTCAACCTCAATAAATATTCCATATGCAAGTCTCATGTTAAATTAGCCATGTAAATCTGCCGGGAATATCATCAGCTATATATAGCATCCATGCATGAACTCCACTAACTATTTGCTTTAAACATGTAAATTTCAAGTGAAAAACAGTAATCAATTAAGGCGAATGGGAGGGTATTCAATTAATAATAGTACTGTGCAAGGCCGTGTTTAATTTGGAAAGGATGAGATGAAGCTTAATAGTAAAATACTAATGCAATACGATGTTTCTCAAGTACTGTACAGAATAACTTATGAACAATATAATCGAAAGAAATTGGAATGAGAATGAAAGAGATGGGGAAATAGTTGTTGATAATTATGTATAACTTATCCTATTAATCTTTCTTTCTTTTTTTAAATTACACTGTGATTCGGCTGAAATATTTTTGTCTTTAACTATTTCTTGATCTTTATCATCATATAGTAACTTGAATGTGGTTGCTATTTCCTAAATGCTAATAGTCTATGTTAATGATACAACTATGACTTGTGATTTTGACGTGCATGTATGAAAAATGCGTTAGTTGACGAATGTATTTGCAAGATTTAAGATGTTTCTTAATTAAGAATGAAAGATAAAAACATCAACAAAAGTAACAAACAGATTGGAAAAGGAAAACAAAATTTCAACACATTAGATCTGAAGATGAAAAAACTTGGATGTTGAAACCATAGACCATTGTATTGACCTGAAAATAAGGGGAATCAATGCTGCTTTAATTTGTATCCTTTTTTTAACTGTCCGGAGCCTTATTGCCTTTGACATGTGGCAAAATTAACACCATTCAATCAACTAGGAGTTGAATCACAAAGGGTTAATCCCTTTTTCACTTAGGGTCAAGAATTGAATTCTTGTTACAAAAAGATATTCATATTCCATGTGTGATAATACCTCAAATAATTTTTTTTTTGTATAAACCATCCGGTATTCTGGGGTCATTGCCCACCCAAGACTAATCCGGACCCCCGCGATGAGACCTTACGGTGGTACCGAGGTACCGATGGAACAACCTCTTTGAGGTTGCGTTAATTATCGCGGCTGTCACTCCCCAGAATTCGAATCCTCGTCCTAAGGAATGCTGGTAGTAGCCCTTGTCAACTCTATCAAGCGCCCATTGCTAATACCTCAAATAAATTGTATCTAAAAAGAAGATACACGTGTCTATAAAAAAACTTCCTTCACCTAACAGAAAAAAACTGACCCATCATTCGCAACCAAGACTTCAAGATGTGCTTTTTCTCAGCACCTGAGCTCCAACTTGATACTTTTTTTTTTTTGGTGAAAGATCCTATATTAAGACTAAATATGTACAACTTGATACTTGTTTTAGTAAACATGGTAAAAACTCAACTCTACTCTCAAATTTATAATTTTTTTTCTCAACTTATTTCTATTAATTGCATGTTTTAAGCAGGGTTTTCATCCGATACATGGAGTGTCTTAAACTCCAAAGCTAAGCAATATTGGTATTATCCTCCTCAGCTCAATTTTCACTCTCCCTTGATGTTTCGATTGTTAGCTAACTCATATGACGGCATATTCTCCTCAGCTCAACGTATTTATTATTGATTGATGATTAATGAATTTCTGTCCTAAAAATAATTTCAATCAACGGATCCGACATTAATTTTTAAGTTGCATTTCTGTAGGACAGAAAAGTTTGGGCAGTGCCATGATGCTACCAAATGTTTGATAGAAAATTCAAACCTAAAGTTCTAGAATGAAGCTAAGTATATAAAACCTAACAGTTCAAACGCTAAAGACCGGCAGTTCTGCTACAATAAGACTATGGGATCATCAACTTCACCACCAGATTCACAAATTCATTTGGCTATGATCTCGCAAGATCCACCCAGCTCTGCAAATCAGCAACAAGGTACGACTTCTTTGATCTTTAAAGTTTATCTTTCCAACTTGACTAGGGTTTTGCATTCTAATCTTTCTTCGTCTCGACTAAATCATTACATTGCAAAATTAAAAAAAAAAAAATACAGCTCTGTTCATCTGGAAACATGGAAGATCAAATGCTCCCAAAGACGTGAAGATGGTTTAAAATTCAACTCGGAAGGTAAACTTTCTGTTTCACAAAGACATGAATGTAATTGGTATCTATGAACTGGATGTGATAATAAATAGGAAGAAGACGACTTAAGACTATGATACACCATACCCACTGTTCTCTTCTTATGATGGTTGCTCATGGGTCTCAATTGCTGAACCAGAAAAGCAGCCACTATCCAAAGAACATCACAGCAAAAAACACAGCACATAGATGACCAATTCATTAAATGACAAATCGTGTTTCAAAATCTACAGACCATGACATTAAATATGTCCCCAGAAACGTAGGAAAGGTCAGCTTCTCTTGTCTTCTAAAACTATTCTTGGGGTGTGAGAAGCATCCTCCAAGAAATAAGAGAGATGACAAACCCATCTTTTAGGTTAACTACACATGTTCCAACCTTTTCAGCGAATTGGATGGTACTGTGTGAGACCTCGCTTGGGAGGCAGCTTCCTCAGAATAAAGAGCACCAAGGAAGAAGGCACTATCTCCACCAACTGAAACAATAATTAGAAAAGTTGAGGCCATAGGAGAAGATCTTTCAACAAATAGAAGTCATGCCATGCAAACACAATTTCCCATTATACCCGAGGCAAAATGCAACTGCGATAATGATACTAAACACTAGTAGTCCAATTCCTTTAAGTAAGATTCAGGACAAAACCAAAGGGGAAAAAATTGATTAGGAAGGCTTGTGCACAGACACAGGCCTACTGTGGCAAACACTGAAGTCCTGCAGATAAAAGCATAGCTTCCACTAAGAATCCCATCTAGACAGGTTTATCAACAGTACCACTGCTACAAACTGAAGATTATAAGAAGTTCAGCTAGTTAAAATAAAAGCCAAAAAAAATTCAAAAATCGAAACTAGCAAAAAATCAGCATTTTCAAAAGGTTCTATCTAAGCACAAGTTTCAATCACATCCATTTCAAGGCCATCAAATGGATAGAAAATCAAAAAGCCAGCTCTCACAAACAACAAAATTCCTATTAGTAGATAATATTTGTTAGGATATCATCGCAACTTGAATTAGAGATTTTCATAATCATAATGACATCATCCAATTTAGCAACTTTGCAACCAGTTACATGGAAAAGTTAAACTATCAACAGTCATATTCCATTCCAGAAAGAAATCATAACTTGTAGAACTTGTAAAAAACACAAATTTGGTGGAGGCTGAATAATCAGGCTAGGAATCAGTCAGAAAATAGTATATGGAGAAGAAAAGTCCAGCAATTCAACAATCAGCAACAATATGGAGAAGAGAACCAGCCTGCAAAGGACTACAACTAAGCTCACCAGATAATATATGAAGTTAAGAATGGGGTGGTCCAAGACATCAAGGTCCGCAGCTTCATCAAAGGCATTAAAGCACATCTGCAACACAGAAAGATTATAATAGAACCCAATTTGCGGTCAGGCAACAACAATTACAGTGTAGGAATTTAAGGAACTTACCATAATACACCTGACAAGAAAACATATAAAGCATATTGTGGTCACATAGCTGACCTGCAATAGAAAGTAAAGTTAAGAAGGGAAATTCGATTCCACTCAGGCAACATGTTCCTTGTAAACCTGCATACCTCCTGTAGCTTCTTGCGCCGGCCTTTGGATTCAACAGGGAAGCGTTGCAACATTAGGAAAAGTCTGTCAGAAACAGTCAGAAAAGTCATGCTATGGTCAGTTTGTACAAGACAGTACCATAGACAGGAGAGGAGGTATGATGCAGGCACATATTTCATAACATTCAAAACTTGAAAAATGCTTCTTATAAGTCCATTTGTGTTTTGCACATTATCATTTAATTTTTATATTAGCATGATTAGAACATATGATAAAGAATCAGCTGCCAACAAGCAAAATACAAATGTGGAAGACTGAAAACCACCAAGTCATAACTTGGCCTGTCAATTCAATAGAACTTAGCAAAAGCTAGATCTATATGGTCCTGTTTGGTACGCTAGAATTGATTTTGATGGAGATGGAGATTGAAATGAATATAGATATGGAGATTGAGTTTAAAAGAACGTTTGATATCTCTTGGAAATAGAACCTAATTTTTATATTTATATAACAAGATCAAAATGCCCTTTTAAATTAAAAAATTAAAAATCTTTCAAGAAATTTGGAAAAAAAATTCCTAGAACATCCGATGAACATATCTTCATCCGATGAACCCAGGATGCCGACGTCGAAAGTGCAGGCTATACTTCAGCAAGCTACGTATACTTGAAGAAGAAAGGGTTCCCAGGATGCCAATATTGGATGAAGATGGGTTCATCGGCTCTTCCTTCCTCCTCCCAAAATCACAAGATGTGGAACTATGATCGCAAGTGTTTTGCCGGAAAGGAGGTCTCTGGCAGTGTAGCCTTGCTTGAAAGCAGAACCTGTAGGTCTTGTTTGTCAAAGAATGTCTTTGATGAGGAGGATTGATTGTCTTCTTCATCTGTGTCGCCGAGCACAGAATCCTGTGCTACAGGTCTAAAGAAGATTTAGCGTCGAATGAAGAGGTGGTTTCTTCAAAGTTCCATTACAGATGAGAAGTGCCCAGCGGGAGGGAAGAAGAATGATCCGAGGAGGTGCGCAGCAGAGGAGGTCAACACTGGAGGTTGGATGATAAGCTCACCTACAATGAGAATGTTGCCAGCAGTGGGAGTGAAGAGCTCTGATGAGTAAGGATAGGGAGGTGGGTGGGTGATGGGCTGAGGCTAAAATTGAGAAATAGGGACATGGAAATTATTTCTTTAGGCCATGAGATGGAAATGAATTCAACCATTTTTGGTTGAATTGAGTCCAACGTGAAATTGAGCTCCAATTCAATTTCCATATAGCCAATTCCAAAGTACCAAACAAGCCACATGGCTCAAGAGATGAGGCTCAAGAGATGACGACATATGGGGATATGGGACTCGGCACGAGAAGGATTCCCCACTCAAGCACAACTGAAGTCGTATGAGTGCCTCATAACATGAGTTGAACCAATATGACGTGCCTATCAACCACTACCTCCACAAAAGGAAATTCTTTTCGAAAATTAGTAGAGAAGAAAGCAGGACAAAGGTGATGCAAGCCTAGGCTGACAGCCTAACTGCTGATCTTCCATTTAAAGCTACTGGCCTCATTGCTTGAGTGACTTCCAGCAACAAGAGTGGCTACAAGAGCAGTAATAACAAGAAATCACGTGAAACCTAGTATGACCAGAGCTTCAAAAGTGGCTGCATCACAGAAAATTGCTGGAAAGTACCAAGGTAAACCCCAAAAATTCCAAACTAATATAAAAATTATGAGTGAAAGTGAAGATATACTAACTCATCCTTAGAAACCTACCAGATTCCATAAGGCATTCATCATAAAACCTCTTGCAGTCACAACCCCAACAAAATGGAGTAGCCAAGAGAAAAAATGGACATACCCTACAAGTTGCTAGATTTTTCATACTCATAATGAATGTCCCCACCATTATTGGGAAGATTTTACCATCTCCACCTATCTCATCAACAGAATTTCACCAAAAAAAAACCTTCCTTTTTAAGCTACTTGCCGTGAAACCTTCAGGCCCTTAAATACACCTACCTCCATCAAGAGAACAAACTTGACTCCAAGACCACTAAATATATCTATTGTGTAAAACCTTCAGGCCATCAGTTTATAGATTCTTCCACTTATATACCTCCTTTGCAGCCTAACTCTATTTGATGTGGGACTTCTCCCCTTCCCCACATCAAGTCAAGTCCACTCACACTTCAACATTGCCATAATTTACCCCACAAGTGAGAGCCACCCATGTGAACTCTTTCTATTTGTTCATATATTGAAGACATTAGCCCACTATCAAGGTGACCAAACTTACATTCTAAAAATCCTGCAAACCTGCCTTATCATATTCACACATGACTGACCAAACCAAGGCTTTGATGCCACTTGTTGGGCCTAGGGAGCATCGAGAAAAGGGGGGAATGCAATTAGGAGTTTGGGACTGGTCGGACCATCATCTAGACTTGCTAACTTGATTTGGACCAAGACACATTTTTTACGGTCAAGTCGGGTTGGATTGGAGTTAAGCCAACATTGAGTCTTAACCCAAAATTAGACCAGGAAAAAGATCGACTTTTGGGAAATTGGACGACCTTTTGGCTTGACGGAAAAAATGCTGAAAAAGTTAAAAACCCCATAACTTTTTTTAAAAAAAAATTGGCATTATCAAAGAGTCCAATATGTTGTCAGACCATTTAGAGACATATGGTATTATGTCACAGAAAACTTCATATATTTAGGTGTTATTATGTTTACAACTTATTATGGATCAGCAAGCACTAAATGGCCAACTCATGCAATTTAAATTGTAACTTGTTCATTTCAGATTCTTCCACTGATCCATAACACTAGAAGATCAAATAAGCTTAATTCAAGCAATTAAATCACAATTTTCACTCTGTCAATTACACTTTTAATTATGAGCTTTCATTTGGTTTCCATAAAAAATTATAACAATAAAATATCATCAAAGAAATATAGACTAAATACACAAAAAATATCAGAATACAAATAAAAGTACATACTCACATGTAACTACAATGACCTATTTCAATTTGATGGGTCCAAAAAGGCAGAAAATATTTGAAAAACCAACATGGGATCGCTTTACAGTGTTTGCATTTTACAATATAGTATACAGTTCCTAAATTAAGGATTAACTTCTTGTAATTGGAACAAACAGATACCTTCCACCATAGAGAAGAAACCCAAGAGCAGCAAACAAGGAGACCCCTGTAGCAACATAAATGAATTAGCAACAGTTCATGACAGTCATAATCAATAAATGATTTAACTGAAAAAATGCTACAAGCTGAGTCTAAAGTAGACAAACCAGCGAAGAACATCTTAGACAGGACGACCAATAAATTGATGGGCTTCCACCATAGTATCAGCCACAAAGCAATCTGGCATGCATTTAAAAACAAATATGGTGAAACAAAAAAACAAATTTAAAATTGTTGAATATATAGGGATCACAACATTAAAACTCTCGATACTCATGATGTCCAAGTTTTACTATATTACCATCGGACACTAAGACAAATTTTCATATCAATTAATGATTACTCCTAACATCTTTTAGGCGATAGTCTAAATAAATAGTCCTACACAATTTGACCATAGTCACACATTGCGAGAAGTTTCACCTGAACAGCATAAACCACAGCATTGATTGCATAGAAGCTTGGCCTCAGTCTATCAGTAGACACAGCACGCGCCTGAAAGATAACATTAACATGGTAGTCAGATCACCATCTTGCAAAATATGCTAGGTTGCTAGAATTGAAGAAGACACAGAAGAGTGAGACCATAGTTAATGTTCAACAAATTAAATTGAACTTGCCTGGTAGTATATCTCTGCCCAAAATAGGACCAAGAGTGCATACGTTGTGAAGAAAGCAAGACTTGGCATGTCAAGTATAATATGTTGGACAATCTACATACAGGCGATCTGGATATTAGATGCTTAGACAAACACATCAATATGGCATATGAAGAGAAGAGCATGGTACTACCTCTGGGTTTAACTTCTGGACATCCCGGCGGAATACAAATACAAAACATCGAACTGCAAAGGCAGAAGGGTATATAATATTGCAGATAATACTACGTTTACAGCCGAATTAACAATTAAATCAATAAACACGGAGAAAGTATAAATAATACAAACCCCCATTCACCAAAAAATTGAGAAAGTGAAAGACTTTCTGCGTGGTCCAACCATATTCTGGTACTCTCAATTGAATACGACCAAGTTGAACCTAAAAACATGTGAAGAAAAATCAATCCAGGTGAATAGGCGTAAAATCATCACGGCTTCTACAGTTATACACAATAACATGTCTCATTCTCTTCAAGCATTCAACGGATATGTGAAAACCCTAGAAGTCCTTATCCATCGAATAAAGAATTCCAAATCAAAATCTGTCCAAAGAGCGATTTACAGCTAACAGCAGCCACAAAAAAAAACTCAGCAATGACATTACAAACGTAGAAACGTTGAGGCGGGTTTGCGCGTTACCAGAGCAACGACGGCAACGATCCCATAAAGCGCAGCGAGAACGTGGAAGATACGATCCTGCCAGAGCGGAGAATCGTTGATGTCATGCCACCAATTGGAGGATTCTGTAAGCTCGATAGCCGCTACAGCCCACCCCACCGCGGAAGACGTCGACACCGGCACGCCGTTGCGACCCATTCAAATTGATTCACGGTAAGCACGCGCCGGCGAATCTTGTTAGCAAAATCACAGGCGAGCTGGATTAAAATTTGCGCAGACGAAGGAGAAATGACAGAATCAGATTATGGAATTTATTTTCTTGTTTTTTTAATTGATTTACAGTTTCTTCTGTTTCTTCCTCGAACCTCAGACGGCCAGCGTAAAATCCAAAAAACGTAATGGGGCGCAACCGGCTAGAGGAGCAATGGAGGGCGTCTCTGGAAGATGACCGATGATAGCCGGTCTGCCTGTGGTTTCAGTCCAGGATTTATGAATCATGAGGCAACATGTCCAGGTGGAATTTTTGTTTTTTAAACCAAATATTATCGTTATCATTTTAATTTAATTCGATTCGTTTAAGGCTAATGTGCATTCAGGATATTCAGGATTCTGCCAAATAAAAAATTATACCGACTTATTAAATTTTTTAGATTGTATAAATATTTAAAAAGGGAATAAAAAGGCAAGAGAGAATTAATGTTTGGTTTTATGGGAAAACCTTTTGAATCATTACTGTATGGATTCTTTTTAAGCTCAATTCCATTCCATGCGAAGGGGAAGAAAGAGTGGCGTGTCATTCTTTGGGATTCCCCGTCCAAATGTCAATCTTGCCACTCTCTTCTGAAACCAGCCACCCACCAACCAAAGCAAATTCCTTTGTGATAAGGATGTTTTAGTCATTTACTCGTTTTTATCTTCATTCTCATGTTAATTTCTACTTTGCCAAACGTCCAAATTCAAATGTAACATGTATTCCCCATCCACGCCATGTCAGCAGAATGCTGTATTTGTCTTTAGCTTAAAGTAAATTATTTCTTTTTATATTTTATAAGACAGAATTCATCTTATACATTTATTTAGTATGATATAGCTTCATTTAAAAATACAATGGCCAAATTTGTTCCAATCTTGTGTGCATAGCCCTCGTGCATTCTTCCCACGTGTCAGCCTAATGGCTCGTCACAACAAATCTCCTGTTTCAGTTACGATCTTGGGATACTCTATCAAACACCCGACACATCAACATGTTTTCAAATCTTGGTAAATCCGAACAAAAAAAAACATGATTTCACTCCAATTTATATACATATGAAAATCTTTCCATCCCATCAGAACAAAGGGTGTGTTTAGCATTTCATTTGAAAAGGTTAAAAATTCATTCAACAGTATTTTTCTGCAGAACAAGATAATCTTTCCCATATATTTACCTCAACTTATGTAAATCATTTTTCCATCACGTTCTCAAACGGGCAAAAAATAAACATGATGTCTTCTATTTCTAAAATGGAGGGAAAACTTGATTGAGTAATTCACCAAACATAGGACAACTCTAAGTTTAATGCAGCAAAACAAAAATGACGCTTATTTGAATATGCTTAGCTTAAACATGTTTGCGCAGAGCCGAAACAAGATTTGTTTAAACATTTAACCTTGTAAACCATAAATCGGATTTGGAAGACTCTTCAATTGCCTTTCAAACAAGCCCATGCTGTGTTTCTTTGTTGCATCACCAACCTTTGAGGAAATAAGCATAAAATATCTTATATTTCCAGATGTTGACCTGATTCTTTTATAAAAGGTTTTGATCCTGGACAAATCGCGAAACTTGATTCACCTTGATTAAGGTTCATTATGGTCTCCGATTACTTCTGATTTTCAAAATAAAAAAAAAATCCTTATCACCTTCATCTTAGCCATCCAAAATAAATCCATTAGCAATCAGGCTGCCAAATAAACATGATGACGTTATTTGCGTCAAACTAAACTCTTCGAATAAAAAATGCGAGTGACGCAATACATGATGCGGATCTCTTATCCATAAACATATTCCAAAATATATATATATATATATAGAAGGTTTGGGCTTCTATGTCTGCGGTGATGAAATATTCACTTAAAGTGGCCCAACAATATTGTACATTTTTAAAAGAAGAAAGAAAGAAATTAATTTCATTCAAGCCAAAATCCTTCGACAATATAATTGGTTCATTTGTTCATTGGTTTTATTTTCTGATTATCAAATTCTCATTGTGTGTCTTGACAAGTCTTGGAGTCGGGGTTATGTAACTTGATGATACCAAGCCCTTCAGGCCCAGCTTAAACGTTAAACTAGTAGTTCGACCTTTCCATGAGCGTGTGAATTGAGTTTAAAAAAAAAAAGTCATCGAACGTCAACGCTCCAAGAGAAGGGTCAGAATCAGAAAACTCACAAATGTCCTCACCTCACTCCTCAGCATTCTACGCCTATCAAGCCAATAATGCCTTTCTGAGCACCATAGCAGTAAAGAGTAGTTTACAAAGGCAGCTATTCTAGCTCACCAATGAAAGAACCATCAATTTGAACAACACATAAGCAACAGCAGACTCTCTGATCTCATCATGCTCATCAAATCAAAGTTACATTCAATTTGTAGTACCAAAAGGAAAAGAGAAACTACCAAACCTTCAACCAAACAGCCACTTGCCTAGGGGATCGTCTCAGTGACCCAAAAATAAAAGCATCACACAATAGTCCCCACGGTACCAAGTCCCCAAAACTTCGTTAATGAACCTTCGCTGGGGGAAAAAATTGACTGGAGCACTGAAACAAGCTATCGGCAGAAAACCATTCAATGTCAATAGACTTCTGATTTGGACGAATTCCATCAGATCTTCTGTTTGAGCGTCACATCAAGTATTCCAATAGAAATTTTAGGTTGAAAGTGTTCGTCTGTATCCACTTCTTCAATTTCCTAGAAGAAGATTTACAACATTGAATGTCAAACATTGATCATAAACATAAATCCTGTTGGCTATCTTGTAAAAATATTGTGGGATTCACTAATACTTTTATTTCACAGACAAACACAGATATATAATTGACATTGCATTTATACCGAACAAAACCATTTGTTTTTCTTCAAACACGTGCGCAAATATCAGCAAACTAGACTTATTAATTTATCCAAATGTAGGTACAAAATGGCAGCTAGTGGGATAACAATGACATTCAGCAAGACATTTAGACATGATTTATTATGTCTAAAACTAAATAAAGAAAAGGTTGGTAAACATCAGGGGGTGAAAAAATATAAAAGATGAGTGAAAAGCTTTTCCACACCCAATCATATGAAAAGGGCAACACACCGCCAAAAAAGGACACTACTGATGAAGACAGCAGAATCAGTCACCTGAACAACATCCTCTCCCTTGATGACTCGGCCAAATATAATAAGCTTCTCATTTAGGTCTGGTATTGGTGCAGTTGTAATGAAAAGATCAAATTTTTTGTTCAAGTGTTTGCCCTTGGAAGTTCCAAGCATGAATGCTTCATGCTTCATACTAGTAAACATCAAAGAATTTATTAATCAACAAGGAAATATATTTGACACACAACACAGCGATCTTTAGATTTCCGAAGCATCAAAAGTATAAAACCAAGAGTAATAAAAACCTTAAATAATGTTTTCCTCTCAGGTTCCAATCTTCTGTAGCCCCAGTTCCTTGGTTCTCCCCTGCCTGAATCACATAGTGCTTAATTACACGGTGGAAAAGCATTCCCTTGAATTGCCCTTTTTGACTGCAAAAGCACAGCAGTTTAGAACAAGATTGAAACAAAAGGTAAGATAAATGCAAGAAACCCCATGAAAGAGACCATTTTTTCACAACTTGGTAGCATCAGAAATTAATGTCAATGAAGGACATAATCACAAAAACTGGCGCCTCTATTTTTTTAAGGAAAAAAAATAGGAACTTCTTGGATGAGTGTGTGATTGAAATCTATAATGAAACATCTTGAATTCCCATATTATTGTACCTGCTTTTCCAATTAGGCTTCAATCTATTAGGAAAAACAATTGAAGACAGTGTCTCAAACAGAATTGCCTCCAATAAAAGAATACATGCACTCATAAAAACAACTCAAGAGAGAAAATAATGGTAATTTGAGGACTTTCCATTGTTGTAACAGCAATGCTTTTATCAATATTTGTAGAAGAAAAGTTTATAAGAATCCAGTTGCAAATTGATCCCAATTTCAGGAATCAAAATTATATTTCTAAGCTAAAAAAAGATCCAGAAATGCAGTAAAATTGGTTATGATATTAAAATCATAAATCAAGTGAAAGAACAAGGGTTAGCCTAGTCATTAGTTCAATTTTACGTTATCACAAAGTACACAAATAAAGTAGCACAGTGCAACTTGAAACATTCTAATAATTTAAAGAACATCAAATTTAAATTTTCCTTCTTTTCCATTACTTCAAGATTAAATTTGAAACTAAAATTTTCTTCCCCAACCCCAACCTCAGAAGATGACAGGGAAAAAAGTGCACAAGAAACAAAAAAAGGAGATGAAAAAAATTCCCTAAAAAGCATAGTTGCATATGGACAAGCATACTCACCATAAGTCAATAAATTCATCAACAACTTCAGGAGCACTTTCCTTGTAAAGTTCAATTACTATGGAGCCTTTAGAGGTATTTAAAACCTATTTCAGGGAACAAGAAATCAATTAGGTTTAAAATCAGTAAACGTGATTGAAAACTTTGCAGAAGTAATAAAGCCAGGTGAATGAAACATACAGCATATCCAGGCAGCTCAGACTTTTTCGAGTCTCCAAAAGAATTTTCAGCCTAGAGGGGGAAAAGGAAAAAATAAAGGAAATAAGAATATCAACAGATCTATATAAAAGTCAAAAGTCTACAGAAAAAGTAATAATTCAAAATGCAAAACCCATTGACCTCCTAGCAACTATGCCACGGTCAGCAAAACACAGCACAAATCACTTAGTTTCATTTTTATCCCTTTAAGATTTATTAGTTCCAATTTAGGCCCATAGATCTCCAAACATCGATATTTTCCTCCCAACACATTCTATAAAACACAGCAACAGAGAATCTGGTATAATTTAATTAAATGACCGCATAATTTGCAATTCATACATGACAAACGTCCTCATGTGCCAAAATCAACCTGGACCTGGGTTTGAAATTCATGGAGTTTCAGTTTCTAGAGATGCTGCATTTGCAACTTCCATACATTCCTTAAAAATGGAGATTGACTCTCGATCCTTGTCAATGAGCAGGGATTAAAAGAAACTAATGATCTGCTATTGTGATGAATTGGTAAAACAACGCCCAAATTAAGATTCTTCTATCTTGGCCACTTTACTGTAATAGCAAAATCTTAACCTCGTTTTACCACCACTAATTTAACAATATTGAAAGTCAATGACCACTTCTGAGTAATCCAGGAGAATTTAATTGCAGCAGCTACTCTACAAGTCTTAACGATAATCTAGGGAAATTGTAGCAGCATGCCGGTTGAAATTGGCCATATTTTAAGAGGCTTGCCAGGCATGAGTTATGCAAGGTCGCTTCTTTGACACATAGAATGCCATGTCAGATAAGCCATCTTGGTTTCTATCAGAGTGAGGGGAGAGGTGAGGTAAACACAGATCATTTTTCAGGAGTTACAGGGGCAAATATGAAGCATAGTTCATAGATTTAAAGGATGAAAAGTAGACTTTGACCACCATACGGATCAAACTTGCCTTTAGCTTTCTGGTGAAGTGAAGGGAGATTAAGAAAAACAGTGAAGTTTGGGGAGTTAAAGAGCAAAATTGACATAAAAGCTACAAGAAAATGAGCAAAACGGAATATCATGTTGGCCATAAGAAAAGGAAGAAGAACAATATGTAACAAGTGTAAGGATATTTTAGTAATTCCCTAATTAATATCTATGCTAATTATATATTCTAATAAAATATCTCATAACAAGCAGATACAAGAGGACCAAATAATCATGAAACAGGCAAAAAGAACTTCACACCGTACCTGAGAGAATGTAATGTGATTCTCTGATGCAAATCTTGACCTGAGTAATTAAATTGTTAAGAAAAAGGATACGCTTTTCTGAAGTTCTAGGTGTATAAAAGAAAATAGACACACTGCTTTCTTGTTAAAAAGAAAGAAAGAAAGAAAGAAAGGTAAAATGAAATCCAGGTCTAAATGTTTGTCACAGTCTTCGTTATATCTGTTTATAGCAATAAGCGTATGTCACACATCATTGCACACATTGTAAATTGGCTCTCATCAGTAGAGCACCAAATCATTTACTAACCTGTGGGACCAATGTTTGTACGCACTGAACAGGAAAAACACAACCAAGACAAGAATGAAGCTGTAAAATATAATAGTCGTAGCACTTATTCGAGAAGGCCCCTTTTTCCTCTTGCTTTGCTGTAGTAGAGCTTGAGGCTTAATACTCGCCATTTAACCTGATCATCAATTTAAGATACTATCAATTCCCAGTCAGTGGAAGAGAGCAGGGCACATAGCTGGCAGCTATTTTTTTATTTAAAAAAAACAAGAGACGATGGTGGTTATTAAAGCTCACCTTATCATTGCTATGTGTGTGCGCGCGCGCGAAAGAAAATAAAAAAGGCAAGCAGTTAAAAAATCAAACACGACAGCTCAGTTTTCAGATTTCAACACGGTCGAATTAACTCATAGTCAGATATTCGGGACTCTCTCGAACCTCGATCACCAGATTCAACACCAGGGAAGCCATATAATCAAACAGGAATTGAGATCCAATTAATTATGCTCATGAAGAAACAGTGGCATTCTTCATGATTTGGAACAGAAGAAAAAAAATAAATACCGCAATAAAAAAACTGGCAAAGAGAGATGAAAGAATGGTAGGAAGCAATGAATTAAATCTCTAACCAAAGTTTGAAAAGATAAAAACAAAACCAGGGCAGAAACAAGTTAAGTGAAGAAAGGGAAGGACTTGAAGAGTGAAGAAGCCAGAACTATTACGGTCGTGGATCTCAGAAGCGAAAACAGCCAGTGAACGAAGCGAAGATGGTCGTTGAGTTGATGCGCAGCTCAAATTGATGGATGAGCAAAGCACAGAACATCTAAAAACGGAAGTTCCGCTCCGTCGAGTAGAGGAGAGAAGACTCTACGACTGAAATTCGGACCAGCTCTGCAGCTGGTGAAATGAACGAGAGGCGAGATTTGCCGCGTCATCTTCCTACCGGAATAATAATAATAATAATAATAATAATTGTTAAGTTATTATTATTTCATCCTGTGATAAAAGATGTAGCAGTTTAATGAGCAAAAAGTATTTTTTTACAGTATTCTATCGTAATCACTTTGCTCCTTTTTTTTTTTTTACCTGAGATCCACGTAGATGTTTTAGTTGGATAGTAGCTGTGAATGCGTTGTTAACCACTCAAATGCTACTGATCTGATGCGTTTGTTTGGGAATTTCATTCCCTAACAGTTCATAGAAACCGATATAAAACTATCTTAAAATTCATAAAATTTATCTCAAAATCCATAAAAATCATTTTAAAATTTATAAAATCATCTAGAAATCCACAACTCCTTTTTTTCCAACGGAGTTCCCAAACACACACATTAGAGAATGTATTATTAATTTATTATATTATAGATTAATTTATAGATCATACAAATTAATTTAAAAATTAATATATAAATTAATTAATTTACTTTATTAGTCTATTCAAAACAAAATCTAACTGCCTCCTAGGTAACGAAATGAGGTGGTATTACTCAGCCTTTTATTTATCTTACCGGCTTTTGTCATAGGGGTTGAAAGGGCATTGCGTCTCAGTCGGCCAACTAATCCATGACAGCGTCTGATTAATATCGTAGAGAAAAAAGTTTATTTACTCTAAAAAAACACGTTTAACAGTGTTTTTTCGTAAAGCGAGATAATCTCCTCCATATATTTATCTTGATTTACAAAATAGTACTTCTCTATCACATTTCTAAACGGATATGAATCATAGACTCCAAACATATGTGGCATGGGACGATCTTCAAAACACCACGCCTGGCAAGAAAGAATCAACTCAAGTACGTTGAGACATGTGAACTATAAACTTCACAGCACTTCTGCATTGGTGCAATGAGGAGGACAGATCACCTTGCTTTCTATTCCACGTTCTGCGCCATCACACACTCCATTGATAGATCAGATTTGACATCTGGTTTCACAGAGAGTGATGGTGAATGTCACATAGCCCGTGATGACGTGCATTTGACATCTGGTTTGAAAGCTCGATGGATCGACTGTTTTTTTCCTCAAGGTGTGCTTTCATTTATATTCAGACGGTAAATTCAGACAGAAAATTCGCCATTTTCACTCCAATGTAAAAGATGTCCGAGAATGGATATGTTTAAAAACTCTATTGGTGGAACGATCATAAATTCCTTTTATTGTTTAGAGTGATTATAGATTCTAAATCAAACATATGAGAATAGTTTTATTTTAATTTGCATGAAAATGAATTTTGGAGCCCAGAACGGGGGCTCCCCAAACATTGGGTCCATTTGGGAAAGAGATTGAGAAGTACTTT
>JANTPZ010000828.1:0-25154 GCA_025593235.1 Vachellia pachyceras | reverse complement strand
GCCTACACATGGTAATCTAGTAGTAATCACAATCAAGATATAGCAAACACAAAAATAAATACAAAATCCCGCTCTTGATAGATTGAACTTTACAAAACTAATCATAACAAGTGGCAGCAAAAATTTGGCAACAATCAGAGGAAGAAGAAACCCCAAATCAGGTTTAGGCAAGGGGACTATAGAAGCATGAACATAACTTTGAACTGAAAGAATTACAACAAACAAACACAACAAGCTAGTAACAACCAAGTATCATAGCAAACACAAATTGGAAAAAAGCAACTGCAAAATCCTAATAGTAAGAAATAATAATAAACAAGCACAACAAATTGCCAACAGTTATAGAGCGAAATTCTAAAAATGAATAATCCATAAAGAAAAATCACAAAAAGCAAACTCATAAAATAGTCCATAAATACCAAACACAAAATGAATGCATCACCCTCTTTGATAGCAAACAAAAATAACTATAATTAATAGCCACAAAATTGAAGCAATCTCCAAATAAGCCTTATGATGCAATTCAAAAAATGAGCAAGCAAATGAAAAATAACAACAAATACAAAAAATTTGGCAACAAGCAAAATTTGGCAATTTTGAAGTGAGATGCAATCTCTGGTAATCAATCAATTCATGAAAAACAATTTCGAATAGAAAGGATAATTACAACAATCTAACAACAATCACAATGCCAAAAAAAGGAGCAATCATAAAATGAAAAGAGGAAGCAAGTGCGAACTCCCCACTTGTAGCAAGCAAAATCATTCACAATAGGTAGCCGCAAAAATTTGGCAGCAGCCACTATAGGGAAGCCTTACAAGATCATTCCGAACATTAAACAAGCAAAAACAAAAAAATCACAACACAAACAAAATAATATAATGACAATCACAGTCAAGAAATAACAAACATAAAAATGAAAGTAAGCTCTGGCAACAATCAGAGGAGGAAATCCAAAATAAGACTTAGGCTGAGGGAATTTGGGAGTTGAGCAAGCAAAATAAAAATTACAACACGGAAATCTGTAAACAATCACAATTCAAAGATAGCAACAACACTGAATTAATCACAATAAATAGGCACAAAACGTGGCAACAATCAGACAAGGAAATCCAACATAAGACTTAGGCTGAGGGAATTTGGAAGTTGAGCAAGCAAAATAATAATCACAACACGAAAATATGTGAACAATCACAATTCAAAGATAGCAACACACTGAATTGAGAGGCAGTCTATGATGATTAACCAATTCATGAAAAATAACATTGAATGAAAAGAATAAAACAAAAAAAAATAAAATAATCTAGTAACAACTGTAGGGGAAAATAGCAAACACAATTGGAAAAAGGCAACTGTATCCCATCTTCTCATAGAAAAAAAACAAACAAAGAAATCCACACAAAAAATTGGCAAAAACCACAGGAGGAAACTCCAAAATCAAACTCAAACACAGTGAAGGCACTCGAAACTTGAGCAATCAAAAGAAAATCAAAACAAACACAACAATCTAATAACAATAACAATCCATAAATAACGAACACAAAATGAATACAAATTTAATTTTGTGGCAATCCAACAATAACAATCCTACCTTTAATAGAACTTAATACCTACCTTTGTGGCAAAATTAATCTGTTAGAACCCTGGTCAAACTTGCTTTATGAGATTCCAAGTTGACTAGGCTATTTTGAAGATAAGGATATTTTATAGAGTATGCTATAGGATTTAGGATTGTCTGCTGTAACATGTATTTTGGGAGATGTGTCATGTGCTTTTTGTGCTATTTATGCCATGGCCTCTAGCAGGGGAAGGAGGCCTTATTTTTGTATGAGAGTGTGGAGGAAGGTGCTGGTTCTCCAGACCCCTTTAGACTGTGAATTTGTCTTCACAGAGGCTGTGGGAGTTATTCCACAGAGTGTATTTTGAGCATTAATATTAGTTTTCTTGTTATTTTCTCTAATTGTTGAGCTGGGCTACAACATAATCATACTAAACAGCCACAAAAATTTGGCAAGAATCACGGAGGAAACTACAAACTCCTCCTTTGGTAGAAAACAAAATTAATCGGAATAAGCAATCAAAAAAATTTGACAACAATCACTGAAGGAAACCCCCAAGTCAAGCTCTCAGCCCTTATAAAGACATTCAAAAACTGAGCAAGTAAAAGAAAAATCACAAAATAGAAATCTGACAACAATCAAAGTCCTAAGATAGCAACGCCATTCAAGTTTTACATGTGTGTGTATAAATATATATTTTAGTAGTCTTTCATTTTATAATCATGGTTTAAAATTAAACTAAACATGTCATTCAAGGTTAAGTTTCACCAGATAAGGATAATATAAACATGGTACGTTGAAGAATATTTATAAATTAGAGAATACACATGAAACAAAATATGAAATCTAAACAATACCTGCAACACTCAAAATTGTTTTGCTCCTTTGTTATAGGCATCGGGATCAGATAATTTGTCAACTTGTGAATTATTGGACGACATAAGATAGAAGCAAGATAATTTCAAAAAAGTTTGAATTAATGGGAGAAGATGATGCGAAAAATAGTGATAATGCTTCCATACCAATGGGAGAAGTAATAGATGATTTGTCAACTTAAGAATTAATGGGAGATGTAAGCTATACTTGAAGCAAGATAATTCCAAACAGGATTGAATTAATGGGAGAAGGAGACGTGAAAAATAGTGATACTGCTTCGATCTCAAAGGAGTTCAAAACTTTTTTTTGAATACTGGAAATTTTCTCTACTACCATTCGAAGCAAAATAATTACAGAGAATATGTAAGCTAGACATAAAACAAAATAATTCTGAACAAGTTTGAGAGAAAGAGATGTAAAAAACAGTGATCATGCTTCAACACCAATGAGAGAGTGAAATATAGTAGGGTCAAAATTAATGTCATTGTAAATAATCACTATCTAAATTAGATTACACATTATACATTCATATGTCTTTCAATTATCTCTACTACCATTTGAAGTAAAATAATTACAAAGACTATATAGACTAAAAGCAAAATGATTCTGTTCAAGTTAATTAATGGCAGAAAGAGATGTGAAAAATGATGATAATGCTTCAGCAGCATTAAAATGTCATTGGAAATAATCAAATTTAGATGTATTGTATACTTTCTTACGTTTTTCATGTATAATCATGAGCTCCACTAGACAAAGTCAACTTATTCAAACTTATGTTTCACCAGATAGAATCCAATGAATGCTGCATTGACAAATTATATAAACAGGGTACATGTAAGCACAGTTATAAGTTAATCAATTAGACAATACACAAACAAAATTTGAAACATCAGAAACTATCTTGCTTCTTTGTTTTGGGCGTATAACAATCAGCCCATGGCAGATTATTTGTCAACAACTTATCTGGATGATCTTGCTTCTAGGTACTTTTTGCACTTCTACATAATTATTTTTCTTCAAACAAGTTCAAAAGTTTTTTTTTCGGTGAAAAGTTCAAAAGTTTTTTGATGAATACAAAATGTTATATGCTTCGAACCAACTCCATAATTATTTTTCTTCAAACAAGTTAAAATGTTATATGCTTCTTTGTTAACATACCACAGCATTTTTTCAATGTTAACCTTATGACAGTAAACCTTTTTCCCCCGGTTTTAATTTTGTGGCTTATTTTCACATACCGGTGGCCTCTTCTCCAAACAGTAATTTGTTTTTCCCCCCGCTAAACCAGTAATCAAATAAACCGTCCTCTTTCTGTTTTCCCCTTCTATTTCCTCAATAAGCATATAAAACCGTATAATAAAAAATGATGTAGGAAATTAAAACGAAAAATCATATGGTTGGGTATTGTCTCTTTTTCTCCAATTCAATTTTTTCTTCTATCATATTTTAAAGAGGTAGAAGATTTTAGAAAGCACGATTAAATTAATAAAATAACACGTTGAAGTTAATACAAATCGAATCACCTTGATGCTTCTTAAATAAGTACAAGCACAGATCACATTTGTGTGTGGGTGTGTGCGAAAAAACTATTAAAGTATCTCCTCATAGTTTTTGGCAGACAAATGATAATACCAGTCTATTCTGAAAGATCATAACTGCATAGGACCCGAGAATCTTCTTAGCAATTCTATAAGATTTTTCAATTAGATGCTAAACCAATTTTCGGATCTATTTAGATGAAAGCCACTACCGATCTACAAGAAAAATTGACAAAATGATAGAGTTGGAATAGTTTGTTCCTTGCAACCTTCAAATCCCGAACCTCAATCCTAAAAAAACCCTCAACAATGATATTATGTATGCGAGATTTGAAATATTACACGACAGAGATATGACAATGTATTCGAAAGATAAAGGGGGAGGGGAATCAAGGAATACCAGAAGAGCTATATACGATAAAAAAAAATTGCGTACCGAGAACTGGTGAATCAAATCAAAGTATAAGATGGAATCACGGAGGTCGTGTTTCACATGCTGTTGATGTAACCAAACCAATTGAATCCAGTAGCTGTAAGAGTGAGGGAATATAATGTTGAACCACTGAAGATCAAGGGATTGAAGAAAGCGGAGGAATCGAACCGACACGATAACGATATTTATAGAATAGAAGCTAGCCGTTGCAGTAAAGAGCCGTTGCCATTCTTGGACTTCTTGAATTCGGAAGAATTTGAGTTTATTTTGAAAATTGAAAAATTGCTTGATCTTCATTTAATTTTTTGATCTGGAGAGGAAATGAATGTGTTATGGGCCTCCTTTTTTTTTTTGCCAGGGTGTTATGGGCCTCCTAACCACACTAAAAGCCTTATGAATGTTCGTATATTTTTCTTTTGGTAAAAAATTGTAACTTTCTTTAAAATGTATCTTTATCGAGACACTATGAACCGTGGGAAAACACGACTATAATCTGAATTCTATGTGATCAAAGGTATGATCATCACGTTTTCTTCAATTTAAATAATAAATTTACTAGGCCTAGGTATTAGTGTTCAAAGTATTGCTTATACATATGCATTATTCATTCACTTATACCCTGTTTGGTATGATGGAATTGGGCATATAGAAATGGAAATGGAACCCAATTCCATCATACGTACATGTTTGGTAGCGTGGAAATAGATTCCAATTCCATTTTCATATCCATCAAAACCTCATATTTCAATATACCTCTCCACGAAGCCGCCTCTTTTCCCTCAACTCACTGTGGCTCAAGACACATTTCACTATTCACAAGCATCACAACGGCTTCCTTCCAAAAAAAACTCCTTGGGCTCTGTTCCTTGGCTTGCAGCATTTGTCATCGGCTCGACATTTGAAAGTGTTGTCTGCTTCTGTTGCCTTTAAAAACCACTCCAATGCTATCAAGGTTTACTGGACTTACTATTCTCTCACCGATGGGCTTCCTTCCAACAACAAAAAGTCCTTCTCTAAGCAAATGGATGCTGCAATATCATTTCATCATGCGGATTACAAAACGATATCATTTCATATGTTTTGCATCGTAAGCAAATGGAGGATGCTGCGATTTTATAAGTGAGTAAATCATTCTACTGTTCTGCTCATGTGTTTTTCATCTGCGTTGAGACTATTGTTAAACAATTTATTTTCCCATTATCTAGTCCACTAAAATGTTTGTTCCATCATTGAGCTCATGCCACACATCTTTTGGAATCAAACTGTCAAAGCCTGGTCCTTTGTTCATGTCATGAATTGCAGACATAGACAACCATTGTCGTCTTGATTCATGTTTGTTCATCCAGTCCACTAAAATGTAATGTCCAATCCACTATCTGTATGCATCAAAATATTTAACCGGACGATTGTACAATAAGCCGGCTAGGTTCATGTAGGTCTTGAAGTGAATCGCTTTGCAACTCCTGATATGGCTTGATGGTTATCTTAAGGTAGCTGGAAGATGAGTGAAATACTTCAAGCCAGCTGAGAAGTCGGAGAAAATGCATGTTTATTATGTTTGTCTTCATGCACTGTCTGAATTGTAAAAGTTGATATGAGTGCTAATCAAAGGCTGAATTGTTGATGCCTTATTTTGATGATAACAAAATGATTTCAGGAATTATAAAGCTTAAATCGTTGATGATTAAGTGTTCTTAGTGAAACACTCGAGTTATAGGATCAAGTCATTGAGTTTGTGTGAAAGTATTGAGAATACTCTAGCACTGTGTTTTAATACTCGAGTATCAAGCTTTTTCATAAGTTACAAATTAATACTTTCAGACAACACTTGAGTTTTTATTGAGAGTGTTGATAATACTCAAGTTTTGGACTTTAATACTCGAGTATTGTAAGTTAAAATGTTTTTGAAATTCAACACTTTAAGTGAAAACTCAAGTATTAAGATGAAGGGTTGCAAACACTCGAGTGATATTTTTGAAACACTCGAGTAATGGTGTTAAGATCAGAATACTTTCATATGAAACTCAAGTATTGTGTTGAAGTATTGATAACACTCGAGTATTGTGTTGTAATACTCGAGTATCGGGTTTTATTTTTCAAAAGAGTACTCAACACTTGAAGCAGAATACTTGAGTTACAAATGAAAGTATTGGCAACACTCGAGTATTGAGTTCTGAATACTCGAGTATTGAGTCAAAATACTTGAACTTGAAGCATAACACTCGTGTTGTGAAGAAAATGTTGCCAACACTCGAGTGCTACTTTTTAACACTCGAGTATCGAGCAAAGTTTTCAAACGTAAGACAACACTTCAAGCACAACACTCGAGTATTAGATGAAAGTATTGACAACACTCGAGTATTGACTTTTGAATACTCGAGTATCAAGCACCATCTGTTCTAAAACACAACACTTCCATCCTAACACTCGAGTAATGGCAGAAAAATAACAACACTCGAGTATTATGATTTAAACACTTGAGTTTTCTTACATTTCAAAAGATTTCACTTCAAGCTTTCCTCTGATCACTCAAGTAGCAGCTGAAAGTATTCCTAACACTCGAGTACAAGAGGTTCAACACTCGACTATTCCAACTGAATTTTAAATACTTTTGCAACACTCTCAGCAAACACTCGAATAACTTCAATAAAGTTGTGAACACTCAAGTATTGTCTCAAAACACTCGAGTTGTGATTTACACTGGTTTTATTGTCTAACACTCGAGCATTGTAAAGAAAAACTCGAGTATGCTTTCTCTGACACATTTCTGCTATGACGGCTAAGCCTATGTTCTCTGAAACTTTTCTATTTCATGTCTATAATTTTTAAATGTTCCTGCCCTGATACTTACAGAACTTTCATTAAACAGGTCAGGCAGTCCGAGGAATGAAATGAGCAATTAATGAACTCTGGCGCGACAGTTGAACCACAGCCTTAATGAAGCATTTATGACGTTCAACAACCACAACCGATGAGAGCAACAGACACAAGCTTCTCTCTAACGGATATTCAAGTCTGAGTAACGGATATATTCTGATTACTCCTCTATAAATAGAGGAAGCTTTAAAGACAGAAGAGGACTGCAATAGAATTTAATATACGCCATTACTGCGTCAACAACCTTCTGTCACTACTTTGAATATTTATTCTAAGCTTCACTGTTCTTTTTTCACTCTTCAAGAGAGTTTGTATCATTCAACTCTTTTGTAAATCTGTGAGATATTCAAGGTTGGGACCTTGAATTTGTTGGGTTGAGATATGGTCTGAAAACAGAGAATGTGAGACTCTGTTTCATTGCATATTGGAAGGGGGAGTGTGAATCTCCATTGTAAAGGTTGGTGAGCCTGATTTGTTAGTGATCAGTGGATTATAAAGCTCAGAGGCCTCTGAGGACTGGACGTAGGTCAGAGGGACCGAACCAGGATAAATCTCCGTGTTCATCTTTCTTTTACTCTTTTGGTGACTTTACTCTTATTTTGATTCAAGTGTTAAATTTTTTTTAATATGACCAATTCACCCCCTCTTGGTCAAATTCTATTTTAACATGAATGAGTAGTGTTGTTAATCAAAGGCTGAATGAAGCTGGATAAAAAAGCTATTCATGTTTGGTTGTAGTATAAGGGCTGAATGAGTAATCTTGAGTGCAAGAGTTTACCACAATAACATTTTTTTCATTAACGCAAGAGGTTTATCGCTGTTCTGCAAGGCACATAAAACTCATCAAACAAACACTCAATCGCAAGTTTTCAGTATGTTGAATACTATAGCCCAGTGATTTCACCAATGATGCCATATTTTGATATTTTTTTCTTCTGAACCTTACCTCGTAAACTATAGTTGAATGATGGGTATCATATTTTGATATTTTTTCCTCTTAACCTTACCTCTTAAATGATGGCTGGGTTACCACTTCCATTTAACTTACGCATGATTATCAAAACGAAGCCTTTCATTTTAATCGTACAATGAGGTTTTATTGTTAAATTGTTTTAATCTTGTGAAATTATTACTGATATCGCAATGTTTATTGAAAATGGAAATATAATACTGCCATGGCATTGTTAAATAAAAGAATTACGATGTATTAAGAGCTTTGGAAATTAATCTTATTGTACATTTGAAGAGTAAGAAAAACGAGATGCATCATCAAAACCCCCATAAGCTGTTGGTGAGCTGATGGACCTACACTTGATATTTTATTATGAATTATCTTAAGTTGATGATGATTCAGCACATGAAAATATGACAAGTGTGAGGACGGATTAGTAGACGGTGGACGCATTTGACAAATGCCAAGTCCAATTCTTAAACACGTCAACTGTTGCATTCATTTGACACATGCCAACTCCAAAACTCGTCAACTTTAAAAACTTGCGAGCAAAAAAACTGCACATCAGCAGCCTGCATAATATCTTTTCCCTTTACTTTTGCAGATCAACATGGTCATATAACCTAGCTGATAGAGACTTATTTCCCAATATCGAAGTTTGCAGCGTTTTGCTTTCGTGTTCATCAAACAATGCCAACATCCTTTAAGGTGTTCCTGCGGCATTTGTCCAGCTGAATAACAAAGTCTGCAGCCATTTATTCAATTTGCTCAGCACCCAACTCAATAGGTCAAGATCAAAATAAACTTTTATGTATTAATATTTTCATGAAAAGAAAAATGATAATTAATATACTTTATATTTTATTATTTTGATTTTATGTTGATGATGATTCATTATATGAACATATGCCAAGTGTGAGGAGGGAGAAGCAGAAGGTGGAAGCAGTTGACAAATGCAAACTTCAATACTCCAACACGTCAACGTTTGCATGCAAATATCTTCATTTACCCTTTGGTACATAAATACCATTGACAAGGAGAAGCTGGACTTTTTCATGGGTAGCAAATAAAACTGCACATCAGAATCTTGATGTTTAGCTAAGCAGGAAATCACTTACTGCACATTCTCTTTTTATTTTTTATTTATGCAATGCAACATGGTCATATAACCTATGTGTAAATGGTATTTCTGAAGCTCAAAGTTTGCACCCAATTGCTTTCCTGTTCATCAAGATGAAACAAAGACAACATCCTTTAAGATGTTTCAACAAGCAGCTTCCTTAACCATGTAAGGTTTTAGAAAACTGTGTGCATGAATGAATGTGCATTTGTCCGGCTCAGTAACCAAGTCTGCACCCTTCTTTTCAATCAGATTCCTTAACTAAGTCTACCTTTACCATCTGTTCAATATCCTTAACCAATTATGACTTTAACCAAGTATGACCCTCTCCTTTCAGATGCTTTATCTGATATACTTGTCAATGTCAATCTGATATAACCTGAAGTTACTCCCGTTTTTTATCTTGCAGACGCATCATGTACTATGTTTCATTAAACATACATTGTTTTTGAAATATGGGAACCTAAAAAAAATGCATTTGTTTAATTATAATTTCTCAGACTTCAGTCTGTTTTTGGGTTTCTGTATTCATGTGCTTGCTTTTGCTTTGTCATGCTGTTCAGATTATGCATAATTAAGTCCTTCATATTCGCTTACATTATTGCTGATTTTTCTGTAACCGAGTAAAGTTTTGTCCTACTATTTCTGAATCCATGTTTAAAGTGTTTTTCAAATTAATCCTTCAGCCTTACAATCCATGTTTGCAAACCTTCAGCATTGACTCTGTTCAATTTGATTGCATTGTAACCTTCTGAAAAACAAAAAAAAACATGTTACCCATATTCATAAATCAGCTCTAACCAGATACATAAATATATTAAGTAAGAATAGGAATGCTGACTTATTGTCCCATATTGATCTGTTCTGGTGTAAGGAATAGCAATGCTGACTTATTCACTACTTTCAGTTGGTGCTTATAAGGACCTGTTTTTGTTATTGTCTTGATGCATTGAGTTAATAAATAATTATGTGTTCCAACTGATTGTAATACACAATTGAATTAAATAACACAATTATCCTTTAAACAATCCAAAACGCAGTAGACACTTTGATTGAAATCAGATCTCAATTGATAATTACACTGCGTATTAGTTTTTTCACCTTACTTTGCAGAGTTACTATCAACCTTTAAGGATAACCTGTTACTCACCTTTATTATTAATTTGTTAATGTCTACAAGAAAAATATATTGCATTCATTCAAAATCTATTATTAAACTTTTCAACCCAGTTTTCATCTAACTTCACAAGCATTAATCATCATGATGCTGTGTTTTTTTTCTTGTACGTCTAAATAGTTGTTCACATAATCTACTTAAAAGATATGACCTCCATGCCTTAGCTTCTGTTTACGATGTCTGCAAGCATTCTGACCTACACATTGTTGTTAAGCTAAATGAACATTGCATATGGCTATTGTTGAGTGAAAAAGCACTTTTAGTTTTGTCTGGCACTAGAGGTCATGACAAATGACTACATGCGTTCAAGATATCTTATCAAACCATTTCTCCCACTTTTCATATAACTTTCTAAACACAAAACATTATTTTGTATTACATTGCCATTTCGTGTAAGTCAAAACAGTTGTCCAGCTATTCTACTCAAAACATGTGACCACCATGCCTTAGACTATGTATACATTGTCTGCAATCATGGTGACATGCAGGATTGTTGTTAGGCTCAATGAACACTGTGCATATGTCACTTGATGATTAGAAAACTGGATGTATTTTCTCATTCAACAGAGCTTAAGGGAAATCATTGGATAATTTTGAAGGTCTTGTCCAACCATTTTGTGTTTTCCATAGATGATCATAGACGTTATGGACCTCTGTGTTTTCCATTGCCAAAAAAAAAAAGAAAGAAATGTGCGGGATTTTAAAGTAAATTAGACAGTCCTCTTCCATTAGATAAAACTTTTATTTACTAAGTGATTTAACTTACATGCTGCAAACGTTTGTCTCCCATTGTAATCAAACGCTTCACCTTGAATAGCTTGAAATCCTTAGCAACATTCTTTGTCAGCTTCCTATCCACCACATCTCTTTAGCTCTGACATTGGTTTTTGTTTGTTTAAGTACTTTTGCCTATCGTATTACTTGACTGAAGTATAAGCTGTTCCTTTCCTTAATCATATTTGCTTTGCATTTACTTCAATTAAAGTTTCTTTAATACCATGATACCAACATCTTGACATTATATGCCAGCTACATTTTAATCAACGTTTTTTTACAAAATCAATGTCCTTCTTTCTACACCAATTAAATCACTCTTCTTACAGTTCTCTAAACCTGAATATCATGTAAAACCTCCTGAACTCCACAAGGCAACTCAATTTTCAGATTAAAATTCTCGTAATTGAAGATAATATTGTCAATGATATAGGTGGTGAGATGTTAGTTCAATTCATTACCAAAATATGAAGTCATATAAAATAACCAAAATTTTGTACCTCAATTAACCTTTTTGTCTTTATTTAATTCTCTATATACACACACTTACCCTCTTATATGTATGTGTAATATTGAAATACTAATTACTACATTTCAGATCTTTTAGTATTAATTATGTTGCTTAGTTAACTATGTACACTTAACAGTTACTACAGGACTAAAGCGCAAAGGAGTTAACTTGAACGAAGCAATGTCAAATAATGCTTCAAAGAAAATGGTTGTCAAGAAGAAATGCATAGATGTTAGTACACGGTCTAATAAAGCACCACAATGTGACCGTTATAATATTCTTCCAGGTTTAGATTCCTTATCTAACTAAGTTACAGTGTGTTTTTAGCTCGGGTTAATTTATACTATTCAATAGCTCCATATTATGCTACCATTCATGTAATTAGGTCAATCTCAAACAAGCAATTATGCCGACTAAACAAACTCTACCAACTACATGGAAATTGTAAGACCCTTACTTTAATACCGAAAACTTAATTTATATTAAGTTAATAATCATATTATAATCCGTATTTAGTCTTTATTTCAATCTAATAGGAATATAGAAAACTCACTTTTTACTAAATTTATTATATTCTGAGGTTATCAATATTTGCGATAAGACAAGATTTACCAAAATGAGCCCTATGGATGGCAATATACATCTGTCAACACATAAATAAAAGAGGCGATACAGAGACAGACAGGAATATCTGTTGCCTCATAACTCTCCCCAATGATTCAGCACAAGGGCTATCACCTGAAAAGTGTTAAATTGATAGCATGAGACAAAAGTCCCAGTAACCGGCATTCCTACTTAAAAGGCAAACGAGCGAGTGTCGATCAGAGATAAAGAACTAATTGTGTATTGGAAAACAATTTCACAAATAATACCAAATATTTCTAATAATTCACAATTATCCGCTTTACATAATACATACATACATATCAATATTAATATATTCATTATTATTAAGATCACCCAGATCAATCGGATCAGCATCCACATAACCACATCATCACACACATCTATCAATTCATAATCACATGGATTTCAATCTTGCATCATCACAACATCATCATGAAATCGTACAGAAGATCATTACACAAAGATGTATTCTCTTTATTTCTTTCTTTCTTTTTCTTTTATCCCCCTTATTTCTCCCCAGCCTTATTTCCTCTAACTGAACCCATGGGTTAGTACTGTCCTGTGTAACTGGTAGTACAATTCAACAAGCTCACCGGTAAGTGATATGGACTGGCCAAGTACCACAGAGCACAAGACCGGACCATGGGTTCCCCCTTTTACATCACAGGGGTGTCATAAGCCCTCATCGTCACAACTTAGGAACACCAGGATTTCAGCACGGAATGTCCTTCGATGATGGGCGTAAGATCTTCTGGATTTCAGCACGAAATTCCTCCAACCTTATTTCCTCTTTGGCATGCCGAATATTCACCCCCTTATTTCCTCTTTAGTAATCTCCCATCAATAACCATATCCTCCTCTCCCAATATCACAATTATCTCTTTATAACATTAAAACAAAGGAACATCCACAATTTATCATCAATATGTAATCACGTATTAATAGTCACTGGCATATTTCAATCAATAGTTTGAAACTCAAGTTTTCTATCAAGTCAAGAGAACATTTATCACAACCATTTGCAAACGTTGCCATTATAACACATTCAATCTTTAACTCTAAACTTCACAATATATTCTCAATATTATTAACACAAAGTTTATCAAATAATAATATTTTCATCACAATCAATTCAAAATCACTCACCAGACATGTCCCAAGTATGCATAATAAGTAGAAAGCATAGAAATATTATGACAATAGCAATCTCGTGCCCAACATCAACAACTTCTACAATTAATCTAAATTATCCCAAAAGTAGAACCTTTGAGTTATAAAACACCTTCTATGTTTCTTTTCTCTCTCTTCTCCCCACACTCCCTCTTGCGCCCCGTGCTATTGCTGTGATTGTATGTGTGTGTATTGTATGTGTGGGTGTGGAGGGGTATATATAATACCCCTCCACCGCCTTTTCCATTCACGTGGGCTGGCAATTTTTTTTTTTGAAATAATGGTGGGAGGCGGTGGAAGAATTGAGAGAAAACAAAAATGGGGAAAATTACAGCAAAGGCCCCAAAACTTCAATAAATTACAATTCAACCCCTTTTAATCTTTTCTTCTTTCTTCTTCTTCTTCTTTTTTTTTGAAATTAAATATTAAAAAATTAGGATACCAAATGTTAGGATGGCTGTCACCTAAAGGGGTGAATTGGGTGTCTCAAAAATTTTCTTTTTCAAAACTCAGTTGATAAACATTTAAATCATGAGTTAATTAAAAACTGGAGATTGAAAACATATTTCATTCGTGAAAAACAATATACGTTAATGAAGATAAAAGACAGATAAGCACATGACAATTTATCCTGATTCAGCCTTCTCTGACCTACATCCAGTCCTCAAACTCCTTTGAGATTTTCAATCGACTATAACGTCCAAATTTAAACCAGGTACTTGGAAAACCATTACAACCACAAGTTCTCTGTAGCACTTGTGAAGCTATCTCAAGTTCATAGCGATGGGTGCTTGGGAACCCCATAAATGTTTCCAGGCATTTATGAAGCCACTCAAGTTTACAACTTAGGTACTTGAAAAACTTTTACAATCACTCCCCCTTACCACATGTAAGGTTACACTCTGTTTCACTCAGGTCTATCCTAAGCGACTCTCAAAGGTTAGGATGATTACATTTGGGAAATGCTTCATTTTATGAAGTGGATTGTATTGACATTCAAGCTCACGGAGAAGTATAATGTCAGAGTCCTAAAGTTGTGTGATTTCGTCGAATCCACACACTTTGTTTTATGTTTGGTGACTCCATATACTTTGTCTCATCTTTTTCTGTTTATTTCTTCCTCATATTTATAGATGTTGGCAAAATAAATCCGTTGAAGAGGAGCATTGTATTTTCTGTTTGGCTTCTGCTCTTGTGCTCTTTTTTTAAAACTTGGTCTGCTTTGACAGATTTGTTTGTTGAAAGCGAAAGAATAGCCGTTGGAGTCCTAACAAGAAGCAAGTATTTGTTGAAGAGGATTAATCCGTTAGAAACTGATTTTCTTCTGTTATACTTCTGCTTCAGTGTCTGACGAGGTTGTATAATGTTCCGCGTTAAATGGCTCTGACACGAAGAGAGACGTTGTCTGTGAATTTTTTCGTTGAGAGCTCATGCTAGAGAAGTATTCAGATATGCATATTCCCTATTAATAAGTCTAAGCATGAAGCATTTATGAGAATAATTGATATTCAAAAAGTCGTTACGCAAATAAAGAAAGATTAGGTAGACCGTAGGTGAAGCTGTCAGACTGCTATAGTGTCAGATAAAGTAGTACTCGAGCAGGACACTCTGATGCTCGAGTATTGCAATGAATATTTCAAAGAAAAGTTCAATGCTTTAACACAATACTCGAGTATTATTTGAAAGTGTTTGAAAAAGAATCTAATACTTGAGTGTTTAAATCATAGTTCTCGAGTACTAATAATGCTTCTTAAGATTACTCGAGTATTTTATGAAAGTATTGTGAAGAAGAGTAAAAAGGAGTTCAATACTCGAGTGATAAAATTGGAGTGCTCAAGTACTAAGAGTGCTAGCAATCAATGCTGGAGCATTCTCAAAGAGTATCGATGAACAGTAAAAATTTTGAACCCGATGCTCAATTATTGGATGCTAGTGCTCGAGCATATGCAGTACTTCCAGTTAATACTTGCAGTGTTTTCTCCTAGTGTTGTATGAAAAATTTCAATACTCTGGTACTGAGAATCTATGCTCGAGCATTGGTTCTGCTGGATGCCTTTGCTGCAGTATTGCTTAACAACACGGAGAGAAGAGACACAATACTCGAGCACTGTGTTTCTAGTGCTCGAGCATTTACTCTGCTGGAAGCCTCTGCTTGAAGTACTGACTGAAAGCATTGAGTCCCAGAAGCACAATGCTTGAGCATTAAGTGTCAATACTCGAGTACTGGATGTGCTTGATCCGTATGCTGGAGCATTTAGTGAAAGCATTGTGTGAAAAACTGATTTTTGAGCTCAGTGCTCGAGCACTAGGTGCCAGTGCTCAAGTATTGGCATGTTTTGTGGAGAAAATCTGATTCTAAGGCCTGATACTCAAGCACAAGGTGCCAGTGCTCGAGCATTAGCCTGTAGCTCAAATTTCAACAACCATATCTCTCTCAATTCAACTCCAAACTTTGCAAATAATATATCAATGGAAAGCCCTGAAAGTCTATTTTCACATGAAACAAGAATCAGTCCAAATATATTATATAAAGAAAGTTATGATAGTCAATAAGCAAAGGTCAGAAATAATGCGTTCAGTTTTAACCACCAAGTTTAGAAATTTATATCTCCTTCATTTGAAATCATGTGATGCTGTTCCTGGTGTCTATGAAGTACATTTTGAGTCTAGTTTCATATGAAATTAGTTTCACATCAATCGAAGTTGTATTGTAGGAGATATGATCAAAATACTAGACATATGTCAAGCTGACAAAAAACAGAGGAGGCTGATGCTCGAGCATTAGAGATCCAGTGCTTGAGTATTGAGTCCCAAAGGTCGCTGCTCAAGCATTATAGCCCAATGCTCAAGTGTTGGCACCAAAAACTCAATACTTGATGTTTATGCTCGAGCATTGCTTCAAGTATTGCCTAGGAAACTTTGAAAAATCATCATACTCGAGTATTATGATTCAATGCTCGAGTATTAACTTCAAAAAATAGTTCTAAGCATCTAAATGAATCTGAGATCAAGGGTTAATCAATGTATAATGATGAAACATCTATTTAAAACATTTTATCATTCAAAATGAGTTATTTAACCAATATGCATTATAAAGTCATTATGCATGGTAAATATGTATTGTAAAAACTTTTTGCATTGTAAAAACATTTTGCTCTTATTTGACATCATCAAAACTAATCATATCTAACATACCTTGTGTGCCAAAGGAGAGATTGTGTTGACTGTTGCATCAAGTGGCATTGCAGCAAGGACTACTCATTCATGTTTTGCGATACCATTACATATTACTAAGTATTCAATGTGCTCAATTAGACAAAACTCAGCTCTTGCAAATTTACTCATCAACAAATTTGATTATATGGGATGAAGCTCTTATGGTTCTGCGGTATTGCATTGAAGCTTTTAATTGTTCTCTCAGAGATATAATGCATTCTGATTCATTATTTGGTGGAAAATGCATAGTTATAGGTGGTGATTTCCGTCAAATACTTCTAGTGATACCAAAAGGCACAAGCGCTACAATTGTTAATGCTTGTATTTCATCTTCAACATTATGGGATCATTGTAGAATCTTCAATCTAACAAACAACATGTGGTTATCCACTGGATCTTCAAATTTGAACAACAATCAATTGGAATGGTTTAGTAAATTGCTTCTAGATATGGGTGATGGGAACATAGGTCAAGTAGATGATGGTGTGTATCATATCCAAATCCCATATCAATTCTTGCTAGAAGAATCAAAAAATCCAATAGAGGCTATTGTACAATCTACTTATGATGATCTGCTACTAAACCTTTCCAACAATGACTATTTTAATGACAGAGCAATATTGGCACCAACCATAGATGCAGTAGCTAAAATCAATGACTATATGTGTTCTTTATTGCCTGGTGATGCTTATGAATATCATAGTTGTGACTCTGTTTGTAAATACTTTTATAACAGTGATAGCTTTGACAATTTGTATACGACAGAGTTCTTGAACACTATTAATAGCTCTGGTTTGCCACCACACAAGTTGACATTGAAAGTTGGATCTCCTATTATGCTATTGAGGAATATAGAGCAATTATTAGGTTTATGTAATGGGACTCGTCTTCGTATAACGATGCTTGGTAAGAATGTTATTGAAGCAATTACATTGAATGGTTCAAAGCCAAATCAAAAGGTTTTAATCCATAGGATGGATATGAACACTTCAAAAAGTAGATGGCCATTTCAAAAGAGAAGGAGACAATTTCCAGTTAACCTCAGTTTTGCAATGACTATAAACAAAAGTCAAGGACAATCTCTTCATCGTGTAGGAGTATATCTTTATAAGCATGTATTTACACATGGGCAATTATATGTTGCATTGTCAAGGGTTAGAAGCATTGGCTTGAGATTATATGTCCCTACTAATGATAAAGGTCAATTAAAGATGACAATAAATGTTGTCTACAAAGAAGTTTTTAGAAATCTGTCCATTTGATTGGTCATGCTGATGTTGAGGTTCACAAAACCTCCTATTTGTGGATGACATTCCATGTGTAGACCTTCAGTAATTGTCATTTCCACATGGGCATAATTTGTTGCTCTGCAGTTGTATTTTACAATTCTTCTACCCATATTGAAATTACAGTAGCACAATTACAATGGTATGCATTAAATATCATCCACTTTGGCTTGTGTGATAAATGTCTTAATAACATGCTACCCGTGCAACGCGAGGGGGAGTGATCGCTAGTTCCATCTCAAAACCTCATATTTGCAATTCCATCTCCCTAATTCCATTTTTCGCAGCAACCATACCCACCGCCAGCGAGCATGAGGCACCAGCGAGCACCTCCGACCACAACGACGGTGATCTCTAGCGATGACTTCGTCTTTGACCACGACGGTGACCTCTGACGAAGATGAGGACAGGATCGACGACCTTTAGCGACGGCTTCGTCTTCAACCATGACAGCAACCTCTGACGAAAACGAGGACATGAACAGCGACCTCCAGTGACGAAGATGAAGTCGGTGACCTCCAGCGATGAAGATGGCGACCTCAGTGATCTCGAGCGATTTTTTTATATTTTTTATTTTTAAATATAAAAGGGCATTTTAGTTTTTATATAAAAATTAGATTCAATTTCCATGACATACCAAACGTACTTGTAAAACTCATATCCATTTCCCTATCCACCTCTATCTCCATATCCATTTCCATCAAAATGAATTCCAGTATACCAAACGAGGCATTATTTTAGTAGTTTTTTTTCTACGCAAAGGTATTTTAGTATTTTAGCTTTAAAAGGTATTTTAGTATTTTAGCTTTAAAGGTGATATAAATTTATTTTGACAAGTAATAGACTGGAATAAGATGTGGGTTTTGAAAAGGCCTTTGACAGCTACCCATTCCCTCAAAGTGAAACTCAACTGTAGAAACAATTTTTGATGTCCCATCACATCCAAGGAAATAGTGAAACTCAGCAACTTATTCTTTTGTAGTCTGTTCTCACTTCTCACCGTACAAACATAAAAACCATTGGGTAACGGAGAATAAATGCAGAGATTTCTTCTGCTGTTGCAATTAGGGCTCATAGTCTTCCACTATTTTTTTTGGGTGAAGTAGTCTTCCATTATTAAGTCTGATATGAATCAGTATTGGGGGTGTTTGGGAAAGCTTCTCAACACCCCAAAAACACGTTTAGCAGTGTTTTTCCGTAAAACGAGATAATTTTTTTCACACATTTACCTCGTAAATGGTAAAAGTATTTCTCCATCGCTTTACCAAACGGACCCATTAATGGCCTCGTTTGGAAAAACGGTGGAGAAGTAATTTTATGCAAGCCGAGGCAAATATGTGAAGGAGATTATCTCGTTTTACAGAAAAACACTGCTGAACGTACTTTTGGGCTCCTGAGAAGCTTTGCCAAATGGAGCCAATATCAGCGTGCACCAAGCCTAACGAATGAAGCCATATATAGAATGCTTTAGGGCTTGTAAGCTATTTTGAAAATAACTTTTACAGATTTTGAGGTAAAACCTAGATTTTGGAGAATAGATTTTAAAAAATAGCTTTTACAGATTCCGAGGCAAAACCTAGGTTTTGAAAAATGATTTATATTTAGAAAGTTATTAGCTTTTACAGATTCCGAAGCAAAAAAGTGGGTAGGAAAGAGGAAAGATAAAGAATGAAAAGTAGGAAAGATGAAAGATAAGAAAGATAGGAAAGAGAAAGAAGGAAAAATAAGAAAAATGAAAGAGAAAAAGTAGGGAAAAAAGTAGGAAAGAGGAAAAAGTAGAAAAGAAAAAACTTAGGTTTTAAATCGATGTTTTGTAATCAAAATAACTTTTCAAAAAAATTTTTATACTTGAACAAAATCTAAGTTTTGAAACCAAATCTAGATTTCAGGAAGTGATGACAAACAAGCCTTAACCAAAACTATGGCGATGAACAATAACTAATAGTGAAAAGCCGTTTTAAGTGGCTCGACCAGCTTAAAGTGCTATTACTTTTAAGCAGTTATTGGGTCCATTTGGTAATGCGGTGGAGAAGTACTTTTACACAAGTCGAGGTAAATATGTGGAGGGGATTGTCTCATTTTGCAGAAAAATACTGTTAAACGTACTTTTTGGTACTGCTGAACGCTTTGCTAAACGGTGCCATTTGATTCTTTACGTTGACATGTTAATATCAACTCAACCAATTAATTGATTGAACAGAAAATATAATCGAGCAAATAATTAAGCCAATTTTATATTCTTAAAACCTTTTAACACAATTGCATAATTGGATTTCTTCCCCTAATTTCATTTACTCAAAGTTCTACTGCCAAAAAAGTGTGTTTGAGACACTACGAAATATAAAATGTGTGACAAATTAAAATTTGTTATAAAATTTTCTTCATCTCAAAATCCATCACAAGAATTTTGTGGCAGATAGAAAAGTCTATCCATCGATCACAAAATCAATTTGCAAAAATATTTTTCCTAATGTCCATCACAAATTTTTTCCCAATTAATTCAAGATGGAATAGATTGCTATCTCTTGTTCCATAAGAATATGACCATTTTAAAGTGAAAGCCAAATATGCAATTGAAATTATTGTTTTTTATGGAATATTTTTCACTAATTGGACCATGATTCCAAGAAAAAAAAAATGTTTTCACGGAAAAATTATATTTGAATAAAAATATTTAAAAATATACAATTTTTTGCCAAAATTTAAAGTAACAAAATACCTTCAGAAGTAGTAGTAGGAAGACGATGAAATATGAGTTGAATTCAAGCATAAATCAAGTTCCTCTTCAACTTTCGTCTGGGATAAGTGTTATTTAGGAGCTAAGATTATTGGATTATAAAAATTTAATACACATGCAATTAAAAACCTTAGTTAAAAGTTAAAACTATTTCAATGAAAAGAAATAATTAAACCTTCAATGTATTTTTCTCAACTGCAACGGAGGTTGAGAGATCCAATGGAATGGATAAAACCTATCCAACAAAGCTTTAACAATCCAGTCAACTAATAAATTTACTTCCTCATAAATTCAAACACAAGAATGATTCCCAATTAAATTCTGAGTAAAATATTTTCAAAAGAGCGACGATCTCCAATCAAGTGGATCCACCTGCTTATTAGCACAGCTTATCAGCAAATTGATTATCAGACTTAAAAATCACATCTTCGATCTTATTATCAAGAGCAAAAGATATGGCATACCACAGTGCCATTCCCTCGGCAAAAAGAACAGATTCAGCAGGGATGATTCTGACATTACCTTGTACGTTTGTTCTTGCTAGCTATTTTCAAGCATTTAACTTATCCTAGATACTCCCCCCAACAAAAAGTCAAAGAAATACTTGCCATAGAGATGAAGCTTTTTAAGACCAAATCTGATTTGAAATACATCAAGCAATAACCAACAAAAATTGGATTTTGTAGAAAGGGCTAGTCTTATACAACATATTGGGCTAATGTTCAAAATTGCATTAGGAGAAACACCATATTTAATGTCCAACAGTGACTCAAACAAGATTATCCCAAATAAAAATATTTACGTGCTTAGAAATAAATACATCAAGTAATAGAGAACCAATAACTAAATTGCCATATTCCAAAATATGTATGAATAAAATAAATTAATTAATTGTGCATGTACATGTATATATAGGCATATAGCTAATGCTTCGTATTATTTATATGCATAAGAATCTGGAAAATAGCTAAACACTTAATGAATAGAACTGTTGGGAATGTAAATTAGGTTAAATGATTTTTTTTTAGTTGGGTGTGGACTGTGCAGGCTGAACTAACCTAAAGCCATGCTTAACTATCTGCTTGGGATCACTTAAAAGACGAATTTTGACACTTTATGAAACAAAATTCATCTTGCATGTTTATTTCGTACAGAGAAGAATCAATTAAAATAAAACATATTTCATCCCATTTCTTGGTAACCCTTTGATTCAGCTACATTGCTGCCAAGAAAAATGAAACAATGCCATGCGATGGGCCATCCTCTTGTTGAGAAAAAGCCGAAAGATGCTTATCTCTTTGGTTGTATGCTTTGTTCTACTACTAACTCAGCAAAATATATTATTATATTGATATTTGTGTTGCTTCTACAAGAACTAGTTGGGAACAATAGATCAAGCTATATAGAGAAAAGTATTACATTCAAGACAGTGTAACCCTATTTGTATAAACATAAATCAAATTGGCATTATTATCATTTAGCAGCATCTAGCTTTGAGGAGGATGAGGTGCTATTGTTCCCTTTCTCTTCAACCTCTCTCACTCTCTGAAGAGCATCATTAATGCTTTTTGATACTTTATTGGAATGTTCCTCAACACCTCTCAAAATTATCTCAAGCTGTTGTTGAAGAACTGCTCTTCGCTTTCTCTCTCGTTGTAGTTCGGCAGCCAATTCCCGGATCTTTACATCTTTTTCATCCTGAGAATACCAAAAGGTTGCAGAAAATATGCATCATAAAGAAATTACATAAAATAGACAAAACAAATGTACAGCATAGAGAAAACTACGAGGAAAAACATTAAGATATTAATAATACCAAACTAATATAGGAAAATCCCAACTACATCATGCATCTTAGTGAAAATTGGTTATATATATGATCAACTCAAAAAATGCACTTAATCATTAGGAGTAAAGAGTTCCAACTTCCAAGAGCACTAATGCATAATTATAAAACGAGGGAAGGGGTAATATAGGGAGAGAGCTTGTACCATTCCACAACATCCTATATTTTGGACCAAAAAAGGCTTCTAGAAGTTTTCCTATAAATGACACCAAAGGAAGTATACTATTATTGTTGTTGTTGTTGTTGTTGTTGAAAGAACAAAAACAAAGGAACACACAGCATACTACTGTTTTGGAGAAAGAAATGGAGAACTAGGCTGCTATAGGGTGGAGCAGGAACTGTGTAGGGATTATGTTGGGGACTGTGGGAGTTACTTTTGGGTATTTTAGTAGTCTTTTGTTTCTCTAAGAGGGGGAGCAATTTTTTCTTTTTTTGGTAATCTTGATGTGGTGAGGAGAGCACTGGCTTCTCAAATGGCAGGTAGGGGATGGAGGAAGATCATCTTTCTTCATTTTATCATTCTGTTTTAGTGTCTTTGGTTCAAATGTTGGCTGTGCGTGAACTTTATGTCCTGTGGCTCCTTCTGTTCATTAGAAGAGGTATTTTGAATTAACCTAAGAGTGCAGTGTTGTTTCATATTGCTTTCTGGTTTGGGTTCTATCAAAATGCATTACAATGTCAGCCCTAATTATAATAAACTTGAAGTCAGGAATCATAAAAATTTTTAGTCATCAAATGGCATTTTTAGCAAGTTTGACAGATCCCAACGGATGTCTGAACATGCATGCTAAGTTATCAGAATCCATAAGTGCTTCACATCCCCTAATGAAAGGAAAAAAAATACAGCCACTTATCTTCTTATTCATAGAATATTATGAACTTCCAGCAAGAACAGTCTCTCACCCTGTATACCTGAGCTTGCAGATTGAAAACTAAACTACAGAGTTCTACATAACATGGCCTTCCTCACTACCACCCAATGCAATCCAACATGAACGGGGTACCAAGGTCAACCATCACTAGTTTCTGGTTTCTATGCCCTGACACTCAAAACAGTTTTTCTGATTCCTGACTTCAAGTTTATTTAGTAAAAAACTATGGCTTACAATGCTTCTCCAATTCTCCTGTAGAACTTCACAAGTCATTGCCTGACTACATCATGGAGATTTTATATAATCAGCACATACGAGGGAAAACCTAGGATATTTACATGTAATTAATAAGAGAGGTGTTCTCACTGAAAACTTGATGGATCTCACTTTGCTGCCTGAAGTGCTCTCAAATTAAGTAGCCATTGGAGGCCAAATAGACAAAGCTCAACCTTTCAGGTTAGACTACGTGCAGTTAAAAGATTTAGGAAGCCAACCACCACTTAAATAAGCGCACAAAATTTGTGCAAACATTGATGCAGGCCCCGTCAAGTAAAGACTCTCAAGTTTCCAAAAGGAACACTTTGGTAAGACAAATCTGAACACATTCTCCATGCTGAGACACAGGAAGCTATCCACATCAGCATACTTGATATTGGTCAGAACAATCTAGAGCATGAAGATAATAGCCCCTAACTGTATATAATATCACTCTGTTAACCTAGTCCATATCCATCAATCATATAACCGTGGAAACAGACAAAAAGCTATGGCAATGCCACTTGTCAAGCTCTTTCTTTTGTCGTGCGAACTTTACAAGCTGTTTTTCATGGATTGGTCGCTAAAACCATTGATCGGAGTAATCATTGAGCTCAGTAAAGACTAAATGACCACACATTTCATTCAGTAAGAACCTCTTATTAGTTCAAGGTTTAATGATTCAGACAGTTTAGAACCGCTATTCACAAAACCAATGCAAAGAATAATAAAATCAGGAAATTGTGAGTTGCTTGTAATGCATGTTGCACTCACGAACTGATCCAGACGAGTGTGACACATGGGGTGGGTTGAATGTCATCATTTATCAAAATGCAGCACATATTAATATATTATATGCATTGTACAAATCAGTTCTCTACCCTAAAAAATTGTATTTAATTATCAGATATAAAGGCATTTTTTTCTTATTCCAAAAGTAAAAAAGAAAGGTAAAGGAAATAAGACAAATGAAACATCCTATTATGAAACAGTGCGCATTAATTTAGAGTATTTTCATGTTAATATGCCTGAACCTCATTCTCCTTCTGTTGTGATGGTTTCAAATGCACTGTTTCTGGAAAATGAAGCGGGTGATTGTGCTCATCAACGAAGTCAACAATTCTATATTTCCCATTCATGCGTGACACTGTCATTCTTGCTTTACATCCGGTTCTTGTCTCTGGTCGAGGATGGATTGTTTTATAATCTCTTTTATCTGGCCTTCGTACACCTTCCTTGCAACACACATATCTGTATGAAGTAATGGCACCATCCTTCCTACTCTTGCTGAAATATTGCTTTCTAACACCAAATCCGGTTTTACCACC